>JBDJHY010000014.1:5395319-5406192 GCA_039654485.1 Withania somnifera | reverse complement strand
TTGACCCGGACGTAAAAATTCCTTCGACTCGGATGACGTCATAATGATGTGATAAATATTTTAATATTATAAATATATTCAATACTAAAGTTAGACATATATAATTTGATAAATATTATTGGCTAGCCCATAAGATATCAGAAAATGACTTGAAAATTAGAAAATAAAATATAGGGTTGAAGAAATAAAAATTTCCTTTTTAATCTCAAAAACTCGATTTTAGGCCCGTCCAATTCCGAATTTTCCTGATTAAAACCGGGTCTTGATCTAATTTGACCGAATCACTTTCCAGTAATTTTTTTGAAAAAAAAACCGAACCTATCTAGTGTTTGATTTTTGAACGAACTGATCAGACCGATTGATCCGATCTGTATTTAATATCATGATCAAAAACTACATATTTTATTACTAGCATAAATTATTATTAATTTCTTTGAATTTTATTTTTACCAAGGTAATTCCCAAGCGAAATAATGAAGGAAGTAAGGAGGAAAAAAGAGGTGACATGGTAGTTGTTGTCTACATTGAATCACCATTTCCGTATCCAGTATCCACTATTCTAACTCTCAATGAGACACGTATTAAGTAATGACTACCTACCAATGGCAAGTCAAAACTCGAACGAAAACTTCAAAGAACGCAGATAACCAGCAAAACCCGCAATCCAAGTTATAGACCCGACCCGCTTTGACATTGTTCAACTCTTTCCAGATCAGTTACTAATTGCACTACGTGTACCCTGTTCTATACTTTCGTGTAAAACACGACAAATAAAATAAAATTTTAAACCAAAATGAGGTTAATAAAATAGTTGGTTTTTTAGATATTTTTGATGATGGATGTCCTTATTTAGATCAATAATAACTGTAATTAAGAAGAGAAAAAGAGAGTTTTTTTTTTTTTTTCAAGATTGCATAATGGGTGTCGTTATTTTGAATCAGTAACTGGAAATAGGAAAAAAGAAAGAGGTTTTATTTTCAAGATTTCATGATGGGTGTTGTTATTTTGGATAAGTGACTGTAAATAGGAAACAAAAAGTTTTTTTTTTTTTTATTTTTTTTTATGATTCAGGAAATGGCAAGTATAACGGAGGTTACAATGATACATCATGTGGGCATTGTGTTAATGCTACTATGGTTCTTTAATTCATTCAATTATGGTCACCCTTTGGTTTATTTCATTTCCTTAATCTATCTTTATCTGGTATGTATCACTAGATTCTGTTATTCTTTTTCCAGATTTTGTGTTATTATGATTGTTAATCTTACAGTCTGATTTAATTTAGGATTTTATTGTTGGGTATTTTTTTGAAGGTTCATGAGCAGTATGTAACTAGATTAAAGAAGAAACTGGAGTTTGAGGAAAAAAGACAGTCAAATCAACGACGAGTAAGTTATTGAAAGAACTAATTAATGACATGATTTTCCTTTTCAATCTGAAATTTACTAATCTCTCTCCCAATTTATGTGTCATTTACTTGACCTTAATTTTCACAAAAGATATGTTTTAAACTATCATTTTTGTGACTTATAGTACTAGTTCTCAAATATATAATTTTTGTTTCGAAAATAATTTAAAGATCCATGTCTGGATTCATGGCAAAACTTAAATGGTTTGACTCTTGAAATTCGAACTAAATATGTAGCTTTTTTCATAATTGTTGGATTTAACCAGAGAAATATCCCAAGAGATTCAAAAAGTTGCAGAGATATGGAACTTTTTGGCTTTATTTAGTGAAAATCTTTTGATACTTTAAATTTTGTTGAAGGGTCCCAGAGTGTTGATTTTCTTTTGTACTATGATTCTTTACGCCAAATTATAACAGATTCTTTACTGTAGATGTGGTATTTGAGACACTACCTTTTTCTGTGTGTGTTTAAATTTTTGGGGGTTTTTTCAGGTTCTTTCTGATTCTGAAACAGTGAGGTGGTTAAACCATGCACTTGAAAAGATTTGGTGTGTATGCGTGGAGGATATCGTTTCGCAGAAAGTTCTCCTCCCTATCATTCCGTGGTTTATGCAGAAATACAAACCTTGGACAGTGGTAGGGATTCTTATGTACTTGGTTTTGCTATTTTTAGGTTTAATTGCTGGCTTTTTTGTTAAGTACATTAGCCGTTAATCATTGTAGCATAATCAGTAATTTTGTAACTTCAGTATGAGGATTAATTTGCTCTTCAAGATAAGTTACTTGGATGCTTTTCTGTTTACCTACAGAAAGATATTGCAGTGCAGCATCTCTACTTAGGAAGGAGCCCCCCTATGTTCACGGAAATGAGGGTTCTTCGTGAATCTACTGGAGATGATCACCTTGTATTAATCCTGATTTTATAAAGTTGTTCGTTCCATCAGTTTGGTTCTGCCCAATTTGCGCTTATTTTCTAAGATTTTAATACTGGTATATTCGATGCAGGTATTGGAGCTGGGAATGAATTTTCGTTCTGCAGATGACATGAGTGCAATTCTTGCTGCGAAGCTGAGGAAGAGGTTGGGCTTTGGGATGGTGACAAAGTTGAATCTGTTGGGTATGCATGTTGAGGGAAAGGTAAATAACTAATGGCAACTGATAGATGTGAGGGGGGCAGATTTGGAATATCAGTACATATTTTATAACTCCATTATCAGATTCATTTTCTAACCTGTAAGTAGACGTTGTCTAGATTTTGCATGACTGCCTTTCTCTTGCAATACCATAATCTAAATACTAGAAAGAAAAGAGTAGACAAGGAATAGAAAGAAATTAGATCCTCGGTCTATGATATAAAAATGGGAGAAATCCAGATCAAACTCGGAGACTGAATAATCATCAGTTTGAATAGTCATCTCTTTGAAAGAGAGTAAAATCCCTTATTTGGTATGTCATGAAATCATGAAGCGAACTCGTTCTATTCAATATCTATATGGGGGAAAGAAGATCCCAAGCATCAGATAAACCGTTCGGGTTGGGAAAAGGGCTATTTACCCCATCAATATAGAATAATTATTACCCCGCCACAGGCCATTGAGCGCGGCTTCTCATATGCCGGATAGCTTTGAAGACTAGCTCCTACATTCCTTCTTCTAGTTCCATTGTATCGTCGACTTTGTTATCAAAACTTCTTACGAAATTGTCGAGTAAGGGGTACTTTTCCATGTAGATTCCCAAGACATCCTAATTTTCTAGGGGATGGTTTGGAGGAATGGTAAATAAATTGGTTGAAAATCTTTGAGTAAAGTTTTCATTTCATCAAAGATTTCTAGGACACTATCAATATCCGGATGAGGAAAAACAATTGATTTCAATTCCTCTTTTGTCACTTTTGGAGCTCCTTCCTCCTCCTGTTTAGAAAGATAGCAGCCATCTAGACTTATGCCGAGAATAGGCTTCTAGAATAAGTTGTTTTGAGAATAGGGTGTTCAAGCATCTCCTTCTCTCTAGGAAGAGCAATTAGTTCACTAGAAAAAGTGTTTAGCCGAAGCCAAAAAGAGGGTGATCCACTTTATTCGCCAAGCGAATGATCTTTGCTTCGCAGGAACAACAAAAACCACCATCTCGCTCTTTCCTTTCTTGGGTGCTACCTTTTTTTTTTCCAAGGGATGGGGTTGGGGTGTATAATAACCTTTTTTTTAGGATTCCCAGGAACAACTCCTAGGTCCATAGAGTGCTTTACAAATCTTACTTCCTGTAGGCAACATGTAGCTAAAACGTTAACTCAAAGACTATTTAAGCTTTATGTCTCATGCAACTTGTGTCTCGTCCCTCATATGTTCTTTTTTCGGTTAAGGAGTGAGAGTCTAGATGTTGATGTTGTCTTTTGTTAAAAGATTTTGTGAGAGTATTGTTTGTAGGGGCCTAAAGAAACATTTTGATGAGGAAAAATTGTTAGCTCTAGACATCATTATCTCAGATGAGTCGATTTCCGTAAGTATGTGATTGCTTGATAGTATTATCAGGAAGTGCCGAGGCATTAAATATTAACAGCTAATTTCAAAATGGTGCTGACAGATTCACTATATCCACCATGATTCTTTATATTACTGGTAAGCAGCTTTTCCCAGATGCTTAGCATGCCATGAGTAAGTTCTTGTTCATCCTATAGTGTTGTTTGATGTTGTGGCTAGTAAAAGAACCATGGATTTAATACATTCTAGCTCTAGTCCGAAAGTTGCATACTAGTTCTCTTATAGCAATTTCAGAAGGTTGTCTGCCGGTGATAGTTTAGCCACTGTGAGGTTGAAATATTTAGCTTTGATAAATTATGTTTTTTTTCCTTCTCAATCTGATAATTTATGATTGATGGCCATACTTTGATCCCACCTATTGCAAAATACTTTTGAGGCTTAACTTTTTTCCATGTAGGTCTTGGTTGGCATCAAATTCCTAAGGAAGTGGCCGTTTCTTGGTCGTTTGCGGGTGTGCTTTGCTGAGCCTCCTTACTTTCAGATGACTGTAAAGCCAATTTTTACACATGGGATTGATGTGACAGAACTTCCAGGAGTTGCTGGATGGCTGGTTTGTTAAATTAGTTTCTCTGTATCTGGTTAACTGACTTGCAGTTATCTAAATTTGTTTTGTCTTTTTTCAGGATAATCTTCTTTCTGTTGCATTTGAGCAGACACTTGTTGAGGTGCGCTTCCATTCCATTTAGGTGTCCATCTTTCGTACTGCCTTTGTCTTCTTTACATTATTCCTCTGTTATGTTTGAAATATAAGGTTTTCTGTTTTGACTTACAACAACAATAACAAACCCAATATATTCTCACAAAGTGGGGTCTGGGAAGGGTAGAGCGTATGCAGTCTGTACCACTACCTCAGATGTGGCGTAGAGAGGCTGTTTCCTCTGTTTTGACCTTAATCCTCTTTATATAGTGATAAACATTTCACATTAAAAATTTCGGGTATCAATGCTCGACTTTTTCTTTCGCTTGTCAGATGGTGTGCGTAGTTCACAAACTGGTACTATGGTTACCATAAGTCCTAAGTAATGCTTCATAAAAGACTTCTTTGGTCACTTTCATTGTCAAATAGGCTAAGGTCTTCATTGTTTTGCAGCCCAACATGCTGGTAGTTGATATGGAGAAATTTGTCTCACCCCAACCAGGTAACAGCGACTCTAACCTGTCTTCTCTCGTTCTCTCTTTGCTCGTTGCTCGAGTATAATCAGATCCACATAAATAATGGGTTATTGTGAATGATATCCTAAACCGCTAAACTGCCGCACACAAAAGGATATTTGAAATCATTTTGTATATGGAGTTTTGGAGTAACTGGTAAAGTTGCTGCCATATGACCAGGAGGTCACGGGTTTAAGCCTTGGAAATAGCCTCTTGCTAAATTCAACTAAGGCTGCATATGATAGACTATTGTGGTCAGGCCCTTCCCCGTACCCTGCGCATAGCGGGAGCTTTAGTGCATTAGGCTGCCTTTTGTTTAGGTATTGACAGAATTTAGAACCTCAAATGTTCATGCTGAGATTTTTCAAGAATCCTCATCATTCACATTGTTTATAATACAGTAATTAATTAGCATTTTGTTAATAACTTGTTTCGGTGGAAATGAAAGGGAATAAGGGTTCGTTGGCTTCAGTTTGGGATAAGTTCTATTTCTGCTGCTTAATTCCGTATTGTTGTTTCCTATTCAGAGGAAAGCTGGTTTTCTATCGATGCCAAGGAGCCCATTGCCCATGTTATTCTGGAAGTGCTTGAAGCTGAAGACCTAAAGCCAGCAGATTTAAGTGGTTAGTTGAGACTTGAGAAGTGTTCTACTGTAATCAATCTAATTATGACATGCTAAATACCTGGAGATCATTTTCAGGATTATCTGATCCATATGTTAAGGGGCATCTTGGGCCCTACAGATTCAAGACTAGGACTCAGAAGAAGACATTAGCTCCACAGTGGCAAGAGGAGTTCAAGATTCCAGTCTGTTCATGGGAGCCTCCCAACAATATGCTTTACGTAGACGTTCGCGACAAAGACCTTTTTTCTCATGATGATACATTGGGGTATGTCCTGTTCTCTTTAGACATTTACTGCATAGCTAATAAACAGGATACACTATGGTCTTGACACCACCATCATCAAAAAAAAAAAAAAAAAAAAAAAAAAAAAAAAAAAAAGGCTATACTAGGAGTGAGTTGTTAACCCTGACTACATAGAGGTCGGGTTATATTGTGAAATTTCCGTTATCAGGTGGCGTCTAATTTCCTTTGTGAATTACCTCTAGCTGTTAGTTCCTTCTTCCACAATGATCTTATACTCAGCTTCTATAATGCGTATCTGTATGCTTCAGCTATCTCCTGCTAAGCTAGTCATAACATCATATTCCCTATGTAGTGTTATGATGATTTGGACAGATAGAGGCATGTTTGTGCTGTTTTTTCGTTTTGGTCGTTCCTGTCCGTATTTCGAGTTTTGTTGTATTTGAAGACGAAAGTAGGATTTTCGCTGGCTGTAGGTCTGCTCTGACTGCTGGAAGGATAAAAAATCTCCTTTGGTGCATGAGCTATTTGCTATCATATTCTTTTCTTTTTTTCCTTTTGAAAGATTCTTTTGGCATCTTCTTTCTCTTGAATGTTATGCAAAATGTGCCTTGTGCTTTTGTGTGTGCTTTATTAAGTAAACATGTTTCTTTTTGGCAGAGATCATTCCGTGAACATCTGCGATTATAGGAATGGCCTGAGGCATGATATATGGTTATCTCTTCGTAATGTTAAAATGGGGAGGTTACGTCTTGCCATAACCATAGTTGAAGGCAGCGAGAAGGTACTTACTTTTCTGCGAGTTGCGGTCACCAAGTACTTGGACCGTCACGAAACCAACATTTCTCACGAGATCACCATTATTTGTACCTGGAAATGCTTTAACTGCAATTTATTCTGCTTCCTGCTGATGTCGTTTATTCGACTAACAAAAGTATAGATGATTGAATATTTATGAGTATTAATTTTCAGGGTATAGAGCAGTCATACAAGCAACCAGATCAGGACAACAAACAGGTCAGCAATGATGATGAGATGGATACAGCCGAAGGAGGCTCCTTATCCACCGAGTTGGAGAAACAATCGTCAAAAGTGGCAGATGAATATGAACCAATAAACATAGAAGGGCAGCAGGAGACTGGCATGTGGGTACACCACCCTGGCAGTGAAGTACCACAAGTCTGGGAATCGAGAAAAGGGAAGAGTCGAGTTATTGATGGAGAAGTTCTAGGTTCTAATGCTGATTCCACCACGGGAAGTTTCAGGTCAGGAGCGGGAGGATCTTTTCGGGAAGACGAATCTGAGGAAAGCAATGGATCTAAGAAGTTGAATCTAATCAGCAGGGGTATGCATAAGATCGGTTCCATTTTCCACAAAAGTCAGAGGAGCGAGGACAAGTCTGGAGATCTTGGAGAGCCTGTTTCATCTCCGAATGTTAATCTAAAGGCAGTGAATGCAAAGGAGATCAAGGTGAATCTTATAATGGACGATTCTGTGGCAAGAACTCTTCAGGAAGACGGTAAAGAAAGTCACGAGGGAAATGATCAAGGTAGTAGCGCCAAAAAGGGCAGAGTTAGAGACAAGGCAAAAAATATCTTAAGACATGCAGTATCCCGGAAGTCATCACGAAAATGTAAAGGTGAGTCAGAGTCAGCAGCTTCAGAGATAGATCTCTCAGTGGAATCTGATTCTTCCGACGATGAAATTTCCCCCTCAGTTGGTTCACCTCTAGGCCGTCCAGTTAGCGGCCAATTAATATCTAGCACTGGCATTGAGAATTCCATTGGCAACACAGTGAAGAGTAGTGAATTGGTAGATGATAAGGGAAGCATGAAAACTTCTAAGGAAGTAGTTCATGACAAAGCTATGAATACAGTAAGCCCAACAGTTTCAAACCTTTGATGTGCGTGAGTGTGTGGTCGAATATGCTGCTTGTACATGTACATGGTGATATTTTTTGTAATAGTTTTGTTTTGCCTTCTGTTTGTAGATATGTTGATACTCTTTTTCCGTGATCTGTCAATAATGAATATGCTTTATATCCACTAATTTCACAAGTTTTCATTTTCCCTCGGCATGTTGGTCCAAGGCAAACCAAAGATACTCTTAATATGGTGTGCATTGTCTGTTTTGAATTGAGCATGTAGTGTTTTTGCCAAAAGAAATCACATCATCCAACGTTTTGTCTGTATGCCTCTTAGAAGCCGAAGTGGCAAACCAGCTCTTAGAAGGCGAAGGCACTAAACTAGGCTCGATGTCATCATTATCTTCATACTCGATGTCCACTGCGGATGTTACCTATGGTTTATGGGCTAGAGAAGAGAGCATTACATCAAGTCAATATCAATAGAAAGAAGCTTCTAACTAATTTTGTCTCCGTTCAAAGAGTCGTTACTTAATTCATTTAATTTTTATTACATTTTAATTATCTGACATAAAAATTCATAAGTACAGCTCCTCAATCTCAAGATCATTCATCAAATAGGTCAAGAACCATTGTCATATTTTTTGTTTTTCGACTATTGCATAAGGTATTGGGAAGATGTTATTACTTCCATCCAAAGTAACAGTTGATAGTAATTGTTACCTACACATGGTTACTCTTTAGCCAACACCCGTCGATCCCAACAATCTTTCAACAACCAGACTTGAATTCCGCTTTACGAGCTGCAAAACAAACATAAAACCTCTGAAATCTCCATCTATTTGGTATCTCATTTGGAGTTAATTTCATGAAAATAGAAGTTCCTTGAACCCCTTTTTGTCTAATTTGGAATTAAGGGTATCTGTTTTTGGGTTGTGCTTTGGAAAGTCAAGAGTCTTCAAACTCAGAATCACAATCACTATTCAAATTCTCTGTATCGTCAAAATCTACACAATTTAAGTCAACCTCCTCATTTTGCATCTCTTCACTTACATAATTTTGATTTCCATAATTTTTCTTCTTTTCAGCATCCCAAAAAATTCAGCAAAAAGGATCAACCTTTTTTAGAAATAATAAATCATCCTCCTCCAAAGAATAATCAGAATCATCACTATTCTGTATCACTAGTCGCCAAAGAATTCATCTTTATCTCCTTGATTATCATCATGATAAAAATTCAAATGTTCAAAATACATCTCAAACTACTCTATCCTTTGGAATGTAAGTAACGACTTTAGTGGCTTCAATGTTACTCCCAACTAATCGAACTTTATTAGGAATTAAACCATACTTATGCCAAAACACCATAGATTTCTTGTAATAACCACATTGCTCGGCCGATAGATTAATCATCGTACTGTTAATCTAGTCAAAATATTTAACCTCCACCTATGTAGCCTCTTATCGAACTACGTACAAATATTGTGAAAACCTATGACTCATTGATAGAATCTACACATAGTATCAAAAATGTAAAGCCGACAAAAGATATAAGTTCATCTGCACTTTGCTTTTCAGTACAGCAAGAATCAACTAAGTACTTGACAAATAACTGGCTGCTACAAGCATCACTCTCAAACCTGTTCCTATTTCGATTTCGAGTCAAGAAAAAAACTACTCGAATAGTACGATTCCTCTGTCAGCAAGAAGTTGACCAAGGAAAGGCTAAATCTACAGAGACTAACAAAACTCAAAAGCAAACAAGAGAGGAACAAAAAGTACTCTATTAAAGAATGGTAACAGCATACATGTTTCACAAGCTTGACTTTTGTAGAAGCTATCTACTCATCACAATGATTAGTTTTCTGGAAAAACTTACACATCCAAATAATAAAAGTATAGTACAACTGATTTTAAAAGTTTTAGCACCATATCTCACGCCTCGAGTCTCACAAGCATCCGAAAACTCAGTAGTTCAAACTCTAAAAACTTTCAATGAAAATTTAATCAACTTTACAATATCAATAATAGATATAAATTAATGTGAAGATCATTGTAAATTATAAAGGGACTTGAGTATTGATAATACCGTAGTTGGGCGTAGATGATCGACCACTTAAGCTTCAATTCTTGTTGAGGAGAAAAACTTGTTTTGTTGATCTAGATTATTTTCTGTAGTTCAGGAAGTCAAGAGTTTCCTTTCATAGTTTCCCTGAATATGGAAGATAGTGAATGGGATTCGAGACGGGTAAAATAAAAAAAATAGAAAGAAAGAAGAGAGAAAGTTAATTTTTGAGCCTTGAACCACTAAGTTTTTAACAGAATAGATGTAATGATGATCCGCGCTGCTATTAGAGGCGTTAAATGGACAAGTTGGGCTGAAATTTGGCTGGTTAGTTCAATCTAAAATTAATTGGATAGATATGGACTGGGCTAAAATGGGTTGGGTCATAATTTGCGCAAATTGATCCAATTTTTTTAGTTGTCCCCTTTCCCCCACAAAGTTATATAAATATTCTTAAGACTAAAAATAAAACATCTCATAAACGAAGTGAGTTCCTATGCTAGATTATAATTACACTAATGACTACAGATTATGCTATGGTTTTCTAACTCAAATAATATACCATCAACATTGAGATATTTATTTACAAATAAAAGTGAAGCAATACAAGTAACTTGCTTTTATTTGCAAGAGGAGATCTCTTATTAAAAGACCACTATATACCAACACCAACTTTTTGATGGGTTCTCAATGACTTTTCGACTCAAAAGTCAAGGCCAGTTTGAGATTGGATTGTATTTGGGCTAACGGCTACAATGAAGATCATTAACCAAATTGGTTAAGTTTTACCGGCTAAATCTTAGCATAATTCTAAATTATTTAATGCCCAACTCATAAAAATTGAAATGAATTAGGAGGGCCATTATTTTGTAAGTCATGTTTGACACCCATACCCGCAACTATAAAAAATGGTGGATTTGCTTACCTTATATTTACTCTCAATCTCTTCATGTAACCTTCGAATATGTATGATAGATTTAATTT
>JBDJHY010000014.1:5374005-5389734 GCA_039654485.1 Withania somnifera | reverse complement strand
TACTGAAGGTTGCCTGATAATAGTTCTTCGAATTTTTTTTTCTTTTTCCGGCTCTGAAAGCATTTTTTTTTATTTCTTTGTACAATATTCATTACATTGCTTCCCAATGAACGATGGTCTCCAATACATTGTCGTCTCTAGTTGAGTGCGCTTCTCTGATGCAACTGCTAACATGGAAATATTGATGATTTCCCTGGCTAGTACTGATAAAATGGAAAAACTTGCTTGCTTCAACCGCAACCAATCCAGTAGATTAACCGCTTGCTTTGGTTTAATTTCCTCTAGAGCCTGCAGCAAATAAATACTTAGCTCGTCCAAGCCTCCTTTGCGCGAGGAAGCCGGCGATCTACTAACGACTCTGGTGTTAGTAAAATTAGGCATAACATGCGCCTACCTTTTGGAAGATGATGACGATGACGATGATGATGCAAAACTAGAAGGATCATCAAATGGGTTTGTAGAATTTGTTGGTGTGGCATTATTAATTAATGTAGTATAGTGGTCATATAATGATTTCAAGTGCTTACTCGTGTCAGCCATAGTTATAAACAAACTAGGTTCTTCATTATGTTGAGTATCTAAACCTCTATAAAGTTGCATACAAAATCCAGTCATTATTTTCTTTTTTAAAGAAAGATTTAATAAAGCACCAAATATGACCAAGAGTGGTTCGAATGTATATAAAAAGGATTTGATTTTTTAAACTTCTTACTATTAGATAGTGTCCATAAATCTCATAAAAAGTACCTAAAGATAAGAAAATAGGGGGGATTGAAAAAAAGTACTTTTTAAAAATTTCAAGCATTGTGCCAATAACATATTTGAAACTACGTTTAAGCTTATATTTGAAAGGCAATATAGATATTTTAGCCACATAAGATAGAATGTAACAAACCGTGGGATAATATTTATACGAAAATACCTTAGTAGCACTGTAAAAAGTTTTTTTAAAAAAAGTCTCTACTTCTCTAATTTGGGTCCAATCCACATTTTATAACATATACTTAGGTGTTGTGCAAAATTGGTTTAAAATAGCACTAATAGGCTTCCTGTAGAAAGTTTTTAAAAATAAATAAGTAAGATTCTACCTAATTTCTATTTCTTCGGGCGTTAATGCAGGCTTTAACTCAAACTGTTTACAATTTACGTTACATTTGTTAAGTCTGACCCTTCTATTGTTACCTTGAATAGATCATACTACAAGTTTTAACTTTTCAATTACAGGTTAAAAAAATCATCCTTAACAATTAAACTATCTATATGACAAGTACACCTAATATGAAAATTATCAGAAAGTGATCTTTTAATACGTTAATACCGACAGTGTTATTAGATGTATTGTCAAAAGCTACACATAAAAAATTATCATCCAGATTATAATAATTAACAACTTTAGTAATTATGCCTGAAATAAATTTTGCATCATGCATACCATTTTCATCATATAAAAAAGCTAAAATTCGTTTTTGAATTGTAAACTTAATATCTATACAGTGACAAGTAACGATTAAATAATTATTTCTATTAACAACACGACCAAGATCGAAAGTTAGAGAAACTCCTACATGGGAGATTAAAAAATAGGATACATAAATAAAATGAACATTGTCCATATAATTTAAGAACATCTTACCGACATGTACTTCTAGGAGTACGGGTAAAGATTGAATTGTAAATCCTTTGTATGTAACGAACAAATGCATCAGAAGAAGCAAAAGTGGAAGGCAAACAACTTACAATTACCATTTTTGCTATTTCTACGCAGTCCTTTTCTATACTATAGTTTTTAATTAATTTACCATATTTAAATTTCATCTACCCTGAGGTAGTCCATCTCCGCCTTCTTGAACACCATTTGCTTTTGTCCGTTCTACTTTATGTTTATTTCTACAATGTCTCGCCGAAGTATTCATTCCCCCCGACATTACCCCCTTTTATTCATAAATATTTGCCTACAAATATTGCATCTAACGGTTTCAATTTCTTTTATATCTTTAAAAAAAGTTCATACATACTAACTTTTCTAGGTTCTCTAGGAGTTTAGGAGATCGAGGAGCAAAATTACCAATTGAGGAGATGGAGCGTTGAGATTCTGATTGTTAGCATCATGATCATCATTATCATTACCATGAATATCATTAAAATTAATATTACCATCCTTTTCTAATTATTTTGTTCTTCTATTCTATAATTTTCTTGCAACTCAGCATAACTCACATGATGCATACCCACATTCCCACCATATTCAAATTCATGTTCAAGTTCACTAGTTATACTAGGTGAAGCGGGAGACATATGATTATAATTTCTAGTACTAGTGGTACCTCTAGTGAAAATGGAACCTATTTTTTTCTTGCTACTTGAACTACTTCCAAGAGACAATTTTTTAATACTTTTACCTATTTTCCTTAGTCTATCCATATTACAAATTATAATATTAAATTTAAAAGAACAAAAATAATATAATTATAAATAATAAAAAAATTAAAAAATTAAAATTGAAAGTAGGAGATAGAACAATTATACCAAATTGTCGAAGTAATTGATCAATTGAATACTTGAAAGTTGAAAACTTTCACTTGATCGCTTGATGTTGCTAATAATTGTAAAATAATAAAATAGAAGATCAATTGAAAATAATTAGAACACTTTTTAAAGATAAATATTAAGAGAATCGAGAGAACTGTTGTGAAAATTGAAAAATTAAAGTGGTATTTATATAAAAAAAATTTAAAATATTTTTTTATTTAAAAAATGGCCAAAACAGTTGTTAATGGCAACGGTCATTTTGGGCCCAACAAGTGTTTTTTTGACCTGATCCCAATGACTCCATAAATTAAAATAAATAATTTTTTTTAAATTTCGGGCTAGGCCATATGCCCTGGCTCGGGCTAGGATCGAATCGTTTGGACCGATTATTATTCCGGTCCGAATTAGAGTAGGTTGGACTGATCCGACGCAGTTTAGGTTGAATTGACGGTACACCCAGCCCGTTTGATAGATTTACTCTAACTAGTCAAATAATTAAAATGGCCAACTAATTAAAAAGAATTTATCATAAAATTGTTACTTGTTATGCGTTGATAACTAAAGTATATTAGGAGACTTTATCACAGGAGTATTACTTCTGATCCAGCAAATTATACTTTTCAAAAATTGAGTCGTATAAGGTGGGTTTCTTTTTTAATTGAGTTCATATTTATAAATTTTAAACTATAAAATACTTAAAAGTACAAAGTAAAACATTATCATCCACCAGAGGTATTGAGTTTTCTGGTAATTTTGATTTTGTGTTAATATGATGAAGATTTTGTGAATTTTTGGTCAAAAATATACAATGTCAGTTTAGTGAGGAAATTTACCCAATAATTTTGCACACGTTGGCTATCAAATAATTTAATCAAGCAGTTTGCTTGTTCTTAGATCAGGAATCAGGGTCAGGAGTTGGGGACGAACTCTGGATTAGATATGGGGGTTAAATCCCAGATATGAAGTCAGGATCCAACCCTAATTCCCAACCACAGACCCTGAATCCCTACCGGACCTCGACTTCCGACCCGAGACTCGACCCCAAATTTCAATTCGAGACTCGACCCTGAATCTCAACCCTAGACCTAACCTCGACTCCCAACTCATGACCGATTTTAAATCTCGACCCAAGGCTCGACCCCAAATTTCGACTCTAGATCTAATCCCCACCAAAAACCCGATCCCCAACTTTTAACTCGAGCCCTGACCCCGAATCTCAATTGGAATCCAACCCTGAATCCCAGATAGAGATCCAACCCTGAATCCCAGATAGAGATCCAACCCCGAATCCTAATTAGAGACCCGACCCTTAATTCTGAATCACGACTCGAGACTCGATCTTGAATCCGACCCCGTCCTTGACTCTCGACTTGAAATATGAGCTCTAATTTCGACTTAAGACCTGACCTTGAATTTCGACCCGAGATTCGGCCCCTAATTTTGACCCGAAACCCGACCAACCTCAACTCCCGACCCGAGATTTGACTCATAATTTCAATCCATCCCAAATTTTGACCCTTAGACCTAATCTCGAGTCGAAAATTGGGATTGGGATCGAGAGTCGAATTTCAGGTTTGTACCGTGAATCATTTCCCTAGACTTGATTTAGGGTGAAAAGTTGAGGCTAAGTTTGAAAGAGAACTTTGAAAAATATTTTTCTTACTTTTTATGAAAAGTCGTTTTTCTTAAATTTTAAAAAAATAAGTTAATTTAAAAACAACTTTTAAAATATTTAAGTCAACAAACATAAAAAAAAAATATTATAAGTATTTTCTAAAACATATTTTCCTTCGTACAAAATACTCTCTTAGTTATGAACCTCCTCAATGAAAGCACAATTACCAAGGTTAATGGTTCCCACAGTGCTATAGTTTTTTTTTTCTTTTGGCCAATCTTCTCTTTTTTTTTTTTGGCCAATCTAATGGTTCCGTAGTCCCCTCTTACCACTCAGTGTCCAGGCACAGCCTAGGTAACCCCACAACACCGAGGATGACCCTATAATCAGCAGCAATTCTTGCTGCTGCCAGGTATCGATCCCAAGCCGGGTGCAGGGCACACTGCAAGAGGTGGACCCGATGACCATTGAGCTAAGCCTCATGGACTTTGGCCAATCTTCTCATCTTTATAGTGTCCGATCATCTACAAGGCACCTTAACTAATTTCAATAAAAAATTATTTAATGTTTTTATTTCTGCTAATTTAAACTAAGACCTTATAATTCTTAACGATTACTAAATTAGACCCTTACCTGCTATGAATTTAACCTAGGTGCGCAATAATTTCTTAACACATTATCATTTTAAAGTGACATGCAAGGCAAAATGTATATTGTACATAATCTTGATTTGGTAAATTAAACAACAAAACAAATGCTGGTCATATATAACTATATGAAATATATATACCAATTGTGTAAAAAAAATATCTTTATATATTTTAAAAAGTATGATAGGATCATAAAGGAAAAAAGTGAACGAGACCACAACCAGATGAGAAGACGTATCTGAAGATAATGTAAGATCAAATGGGAATATTGGTAAGTGGAAGGGGGAATTTATCCCTATAGGACCACTCATTGTGTTTGATTGATTCGAGGAATAAGTTTTAGATATCAGAGTCCCAGACATGTTTGATTTTTAAGAATAGTATGTTTGAAGTGTTTGAACTTATGTGGAGGCATCAAGCACTTAGCTTTTAAAAATAGAATACAGTACAAGTCTATAAAATGAAAACAATTTCTTCCTATCTTTGGTTGCATAGTTAAACTTTGAATATTTTTTCTTAGAAAAAATGTTTTTCCTCAAAAATTAGTTTTATATAGTGTAAATTTAAATTATTTGAAATATGAATGTAAACATCACATATCGCATAAAAAATTTAAAAAATATATCAGAATCATAAAGATGAAGATATCATATACATAGCCCACTTATGCAGAATTGGTGACACATTTTGGAAGGTAAGCATTGCACGATGATGAATTTCAGAAGATCACCAATAATTTTACTATGAAATCTACTTTACAATCACGGACAATAACAAGGATTCCTGAGTAAACACCTGCAAAACAGAGTCTAGGGTGGTCCCCGAATAATTCTCCGATGCTTAAGTTAGCAAAGAGTTTTAGAAAAGAATACCAGTAATATTTGAGAATATTATATTGAGCGTACCTTTGTTTCTGAACCATCTGGGTTTTTATAAATGTCTCTTGTAACCGTATTTGTGGTGGATGCTAGAATCACGAAGTGATCCCCGCTATGATTCTTGCCACGTTTATTATCACAATCACAATCCTACCATGATTCTACAATTTATTAATGATATAGTAATCTTATCATGATTCTACGGTCATTAATGATATTTATCTAATTATGATAGAATTATGATAATTGCGATATTAATAGTAGTTACTAACGTTAATTACTATCGTTATTCTACACACGACAAGTGTTCCTGAGTAAGGGCATAATCATGAGAGATTTACAAATTCAATAAAATTTATTTCTATAATTTTTTAAAATTTCTTTAATGAAAATTCTGATCCCGCGCTAATTAAACCGGAAAGAATTAAGAGTGGTCTAGGTCAGCAGATGATCAAAGTGGATACAGATATTGTTTGTCACCTCTTAAAGTTTTTTGAAAATCCAACACAAAGATTTGATGCTATAATCATGTCACCATGTATAAGTGTTGAGTGCATGAGCTTTGCTTCTATTGAAATAATTTTGTTTTTAGATTAGGATTCTTCATCTCTTTTTTTTTTTTTTCTGAAGAATGAACAAAATTGATAAAGGAGCTGTCTCACTGTTTAGATGAATCATTTTTATGGACAGAAAAAATTATGTAAATACTTATTTGAGCTTTTATTTATTAGGTTTCATTGTGAAAAACATAAAAAAAAATCGTTATAATATACCTGATCCATGTATAATATCATAATATTGAATAAAACTCATCAAACTTATAGACTCAATCAATATTTTAAAGGGGTTTTTAAATACTTGCAAAACATTTTGAGATTTCGAACTTTGTTTCGTATAACTTGTATTCAAACATATCATTATGTACCCTAAACATAACTGTATAACTGCATAGTCTGAATTTGTATTTGACGTTTTTTATTTTTTATAAACATTGTTGAATTTTATACGAATATCAACTGTATAATCTAAATTGTATATTTTATACACCTTTTTGTCTAGTTTTTATAATTAGCTAAAGTATTACTATTATCCTCTTAATTATTTTGAGTTTATGACTATTTATGAAATTTTTGCTTATTATTATTATTATTTATGAAATACTTTAAAAGTGATTTTGAACGTTTAACTATTTTTTAATCATGAAAATTAATTAATTGGATCATTATGTCTAAATCCCACATTATAAAATGGAACCAATGGACTAAAAGAAAGTGGGGGGAGAAGTGATCATTGATGTTCGTCCATTCATATCAATAGAAGCCTAGGCAACCAATAATAGTCAACTTTGGTGATTTCAAAGAAATGCCACTAAACCTCAAGTGTCCACACGTGCAATTCAATAAATTCTACTTCCTCCGTTTCGTAATAGTCGATAAATTTATATTTTTATTATTATTAAAAATTATTAATTAAAATATAATTTAATTAAATTATTTTTAATTAATATTTCTCTCTCTTTGCACCATACTCAAATGTCTTCATATTTATTACAAGATAGAATTGGAAGAAAAATGTTAATTATTTCTTGATTATGTAAGCTGATAACTATTTTGAAATAATTTTTTTTTTCACAAATCTACCGACCAATATAGGATGGAGATAGTAATATCTTTCTTTGAAGTTATTTTCTCCAATTATCTTAAATCCACGAGAATGCTCAAAATCAAATATTGAATGTTTAGCCAAGTTCTTAAAAGGTCAAGTGTATTTATTTTTTTAAAAGGTATTTTTTAAACAAAAATAGGGTGGTGGTGGGAAAGGTGTTTGTTCAAAATTGTAGGAGAAATAAGTACTTTGAATAGCAAAAGTTAAGTTGTTTTCATAAGTTAAAAATATAGTTTTTTTCTTAAAGTACTTTAAAAAATATATTCTTTCTAAAACATTTTTGAGAAAATATATTTAGAAGCAATTTGAAAAGTTTGAAGAAATACTAATTGTTCTTAAAAGGTCAAAATTATTTTTTTAAAAAAAGTATTTTTATTTTAAAAGGTGGGAGATTTTGGGGGGAGGTGTTTATTCCAAATTTTAGGAGAAAATTATTGCTTTGAATAGCAAAAGTTAAGTTGTTTATAATTTAAAAAAGTAGCTTTTTCCCAAAGTATTTTAATAAGTACATTTTTTTATAAATATTTTTGAGAAAGTATATTTGCAGCTCAAAAGTAATTTTTTAAAGATAGTCAAATATAATTTTTTTCTCACTAAAAGTAATTTTTCAAAAATATTTGAAATAAACATATTTTTTGAAATAAATCGGTTTAGAAGTATAACCAAAATAGACCTATAATCTGCTTATTTTAAGAAAATATTTTTTTTATTAGAAGTGTCTTTCAACTTTTAAAGAATAGCTGTTTCTATTTTAGCTAATTAATTTCAAAAATATTTTTATCAATATTAGAATAGTATTTGTTCTTGGTCAAGTTTCAAAAATACTTGAGGACATATTATTTTTTAAGCTAACGAAAAATGAGGATTTCATAATTTCAGAGGCACCCAAGCCACCTTATTTCATAAAACTTCATCCTGTCTATCCCTCCTTCCTTTTGATTAGATGGATTATATCATCCAAAATATTAATTTTGTTTTAAAAGCTAAATTAAACACATTAACTTTCAAAAACAAACACTTTATGAAAAAAATAAAATATTTCTAGCTTCTGAAAAACTTAATCAAAACATAATAATATCTTTGAAACTAGGAACCTCAAACCCTTATATGGAAGAAAAATAAGAATAAGAATAAGAATAATAACAATAAGATCTAACCATGAATGGTCCAAGAAAGACTCAAGAAGAAAAAAATAAAGATTCCCCCACTTCCATTTTCTTGTGTCTTTTTGGAATCATCAAATGGCACAATTTCCTTAATTATATTAATGAAAATTAACTTTATTTCGATACTTCATAAAGCTAAAATAAAAGGTTGTCTCAATCAATGTTTTTAAAGTCGTTTGCGGCGTGAGCCTCAGGACAGGGCGTAGACAAAAATTCATCGAGGCATTGTGGGGAGGCAAAAGTATCGAAAAATGTACACCCTGCTATTTGGAATGTTCAGTAAGCATTGTGGTATTCGGCTTAGTGTGAGGTGCAAATTGAGCATAAGCTCGTAAAAGCAAAATATTTTTCCTACTAAATCTCTGATTAAAACTTAATACAAAATTATTTGATTGGAAAATACTTGAATACTCAAATCAAAAGTAAAAGAATTACTTAAAAGTCACACTTGCTAACGTGTTTGCCGGTAGGTGTTGATGGCACCGCTACTCAAGAAGGTACTAGATACATAATTTTATCTTCCTAGTTTCTTTTCTTTTAGTTCTTTTCAAGTCATACATTGATTATTTTTTATGTTACTTACTTCATTTTATCTCTTTTAAAATACAATATATAATAATTGACTGCATAAATATACTGATCGAGTAACGAAAAAATGGGAGTTTACTAATTATGAACTATCTTTAGATAAACTTGTGTTTTGGAGGACATATAATAATTTATTATATGAAAAGTTGAATTAACGCTAGTCTTAACATAAAATAAAGGAAAAAGGGTTAAAAGAAATATTTTTACTTTTGTTTATTAGTTAAGTTTGTTCGCTATTATACTATTGGACCTTATATAACCTGGTCATTTTGAAAGTATTCAAATATGGCCATATTATATTTTTCTATGGAATATCTCAAATCAAATAATCTGTCAGATTTTTCCTAAATAATTCACCCTCTCTTTTAACTCGACCTGACTCACTAAACTTGCCACGACCCAAATATATTTGGGTTGGCACCTATTTCAAAAGATGAAGAGTTTAAGAGAGAGGACAAAATGCACGACATCTAATATAATACAATTTCAAAAACTGATTATCACTAGTACAAACCTCAAAGTTCGAATTACAATATCACATATAAATAATATAAAATCAAAAGTAAATACTAAAAAGAAATATAGGTTGAAGCACTACCGTATAGGTAAACAACTACCTAAATCTCCAGAAAGTCTCAAACTTAGCTGATGAAAGATATCAAAAGTAGCTCTATCCTGAACCAGCACAAAAATATGCAAAAGAGCAAGAGTGAGTATGAAATCCACATGTACTCAGCAGTGTCCTCGGCGAAACCTAAGACAAAGCGACGATCCAAACATCAAATCATCCAACCCCGAAATTACACCACTTGCACTCAGAAAATACCAACATATCCTAATATATAAAGACACGTAGGACACATAGATATACAAGAGAAATTCAAGTAGCACAAGATAATCATAGATAAATCATCAATCTCAAGTAGATCAGAGTACCGATAAGGTCAACAATAACACAAACAAGTAAGTGTCCACTTAGAATCCAAACACAACAACATATTATCAGCCAAATTCACCAACTAAAGGCATATTTAAACAATAATACTTCATATAACAATCCAGTTTACAAATAATGTGGGAAGAGTGAATGATCAATACAATATGCAGATGATGTCAACGATGCATGTTTGACCTATCAATATACACCCTCCAACCATATATGCTCCAGGATGGGATCCATTAGGGTTAGTTAGGTCATATATCATGTCTAGCACACACAATGAACCTATTATAGTGTTACAACAAAAATTGATTGTGATAGAACCTATATCAACCTCCATGATAGATAAGCCAATCCAACAAATAAGACACAAATAACAAAATGCGAAAAGTATAAATCCAGTGAGAAGACAAAATATTTATAACGAGAAATACTCGATATTCTAAAACCAGATAGTCATTTTGTACAAGACTCTAAAAAATTCATAAAAGAGGACATAATTTCAATGTCTTTAGAAAATAAAGACAAGTACAACAATATAAAAGGAGGTCCTCGGTGTCTGTAAAATGGACAAGAAACTACCTCAAAGATCCTTGACTCTCTAACCTCAGTCTCAAGCGCAGAAGATCAGGAAATATCGGGCTTGAAATCTGCTAAGAAAGTGCATAAGAACAAGCGTGGGTACAAAAATAACAATACTCAACAACATCCTCAATTGACCTTAACACAAAGAGATGATGATAACTCCGATATTTAACTAACCCCCAACACTATAACCTGCACTCAGGTAATTATCCATGTAATTACCCGAAAGGTTATTTTTTTGTTTTAGTGCTTGACCCTTTTATCCCTCCTCGTATTTTTATTATACCAAACTAAGTGTGGTTTCATGATCAAATTGAGAGCGAGATAATTTTGAATATAAGAAAATCAAAATTTGATTTTTGAAGCTTTAAGTTCAAAATAAGGAACTATAGGGGTCATTTGGAGTTTGAGACCTCGTATCAGAAATCCGTCAGTTCCAGTAGCTCCAAAACGTTAATTTTTGTCTAGTTACACCATCGTTTCCAGTTGTAAGCCTTTTGTGGTGAGTCTAAGTGTTTAGAGGGGATAAAGTTGAGTTTAGAAGTGAAATGGTTGACTTCAGTCAAAAATTGGACTTAGAGTGACCACATAAAAAATCGGATGGTTCTGTTAGATCCGGGAGGTGAACCTTAACCTAAGATGAGATCTTTTATATTTTTCATAAGTTTCGAGGGTAATTTTTTGTTATTTTGATAATTTTAGTTAAAAATAAATTCTTAGCGAGTATCAGGTCGAGAAGTTCTCGTATCTGTATTTTGATGGTTTAATTGAGTCCAAAAAATAAAAAATAATATAGTTTCCATATACGGTTTGTCATTAGGGGACTCCGATTGAATCCCGAGGGTCTATTCCGAGCCTCTTTCCCTTAGTGAAGCTGCTGTCAACAACTGTTGTTGCTCTTTTATAATATCCTCCATATTCGCGGTCAAGTGCCGCATCCGTAGAGGGTTGGCTCTAGGAAGCATCACAATTACGGAAGGGTTATGAGTTCATGATGCATGGCGGACCTTGTTCCTCGCGTTTGGGTTCTGGGCTCTGCGTCTATGGAGGGTTAGTATGGTGAATATTTGTGTTCGCGGTCGAGGGTTCATGTTCGCGGAAGGTCTAATGTTCACCTGGGATAGTTTTAAAATACAACTTTTATGAAGTCTTCATATTTCTCATCCAAATATACAACCTAAAACCCCTATTTGGCAAGGAAAAATCAAGGAATTTAGAAGGTAAACATTAGATAGATAAGTTTTATAAACACTTTTTCTTCAATTCTCCACTACTTTAACATGATTTTTCACCAAAATTTCATGAATCCCAAAACACTGGGTAAAAGTTGAGCTCAAAATTTATCAAAAACTTGAGAATTGTTTTATAAAATAGAATGAGTTTTTGATGAAACTTAATATTTAACATCCCCTAGTGATGGGTAGCTTTATTTTATGATCAAGTTTCAATTTTATGTCGTGGGACAAGGGGTTAATTTTTGAATAAACCTTGATTTCTTGAGTTTTGGGTGTTGTTTGGTGTATATTTCTTGTATTTTTTATGATGCACCGAGGTTTCTGCCGGGAATGTATCCAGAGAGATAGAGAAGACATGCCTCACGACATTTTCACATTGCATTGCATCTTATTTACTTGAATTTCTCTTATTTAACTTGCCTGCCCTCCCGATTACTTGTACTTATTTAAGATTATCTGATACTACGTGGATCGTTGACTTGATATATCTTTAGATGGTTACTCTGTTAGTAGTTTTAGTTTTAGTTGTTCCCTTTGAGAGATACTTTGGATCATGTTTATCTTGTTTCATATTATTGGTTGGGATGCTGCATATAAACTGCTTGTAGGTTGTAGTATCTGAGGACGATTGGGTGTTTAGAGTAGTCACTAGGTCTGTATACTTAGACTAGCCGAGGATGTTGTTGAGTACCATTGAATTATACTCACTCTTTCTTTTTCTACACTCTTGTGCAGGTGCTATAGCGGATCCTTCGTAAGTCTTTCCTTCCTGACTAGCTGCTTCTTGGAGATCTCTAGAGGTAGTTTCACTCGTAGACTATGGAGTTCCTATCCACTATCTTGAAGGTTTTACTTTCATTGAAAGACTTTAAGGTTATCAAACTTTGTTAAATTTTCATTAGTGGCTATGAATAGTGACACCTGGTTTTGGGGTATGTTGTAATTGATTTCTGCACTTATTTTAGACTATTATTTACTTATATATATACTTATGCCCCTTTCGGCTTTTAATTCTATCTTTTACTTCCTCTTACACCGTGAGTTAGGCTGACCTAATGGGTAGGAAGGTAGGTGACATCACGTCTAAATTTCGGGGCATGAAAAGTTGGTATCAGATCCCCAAGTTTGTAGGTCTCTTTATATATAAGGCAAATTTAGTAGAGTATTGTGGATTAGTGTGGAGATGTCCGTTACTTATCCTCAAGAGGCTACGAAACTCTAGAAAAACATCTCTTTATTCTTTCATTTCTATCGAGAGTGGTTGATTCGCATGCTCTGTGTCCTTCTATAGTTAGTTCGATGGATGGATAGGACCAGAGCTTTAGCCTACAGAGTTAAGGAGCCCCAAGACATACTTGAGCTAGTTTATAGAGGTAGGGGCAGGGGTAGAGTCAGGGGCTGAGGTAGAGCCCGAGGTAGAGATGGAGGGGAAGACCCAACTAAGGGTCGAGCCAAGGCAGTTTCACCTGAGTCGGAGGTGGATAGGGCTGAGGATCAGTCCCTCCATAGTATATTGTAGTCCCTTTATTACAAGATACCTTATTGAGAGTTATTGGGGTACTTGAGAGTATGGAATAGGGTAGTGTATCCCAAGGTTCACAAAATAAGGCCGGGGTAGTGATCCAGACCAACATGCTATTTTGAGAACTCATGATCTAGTAGGACAACCACCCTTGATTCTAGTTCAGGTAGGTCACCCATTGTTCAAGTTTCGACATAATATCCGCTCATAGTCAGTGTCAGGTGGGGAAGCCACCTATTGCATGTTGGGTTCATGAGCTTCAGATTACAGGGGTTGAAGTTACAGGCACAATCATTGTTGAGATGTTAAATGAGCAGCAACGTCTGTATGAGAGGTTTATAAAGACGAACCTACCGTAGTTTCAGGGTAGGTAGAGCAAGGATCCATTTAAGTTTCTTACTACTTGCCATGATCTTTTACAGAGTGTTGGGTTGATGTAGACACATGGTGTGGATTATACGATTATTCAGCTTTGAGGGCCAGTCCAACAGTGTTGGCGTTCATATATTGATTTTAGACCAGTTGGGTCTCCTTCCATGACTTGGGAGATATTTTCGCAGGCTTTAATGGATAGATATGTGTCCTGCAATTTGAGGAATAGTCTGCATAGGTAGTTTGACGAGATGATACAGGAGGGGATGACCGTTGATGAGTATGTGTCTTATTTTTATGTGTTATCTCGTCATGTATTGTATATCTTACCAACAAGCAGGAGAGGATAACTAGATTTATGAGGGAGTTGATCACTTCTCTCCAGACTTTGGTATTTACAACTTCACAACTGCCATAGGATGCTTTTCATAGTGTGATTGAGGCTACGTATGGGTTTCAACAGTTGTATAGATGTCATTTTTCTGATAGTAGGGGGAAAGGCCCCTTCCCTATGGTCAATTTTCTAGTGCCTCATCTGAAGGCAGGGTATCTTCTCATTATGTTGTACATTCCCACCACCGAGTACTATTTCAGGAATCTATCCAGACATCGGGTGCTATTTAGGTGGTTCAGGTGCCTCCAGTCCAGTGCCAAGTCATTTTGAGTCTTATTATAGGAGTTTAGGTCGAGGTGTCCATTCAGATTCTCAGCGGGTGCCTATAAAATTCTTCTTCTCCTAGAGCGTGTTTCACTTGTGCTGAGGTGGGTCATATGATGAGACAGTGTCCTCGTGGTAAATTTGTCGGGTCATAACAGACTCCACAAACTTCTCAAATATCTCATGCTCCGGTTATAGCTCCAACACCTTAAGTAGAAGTAGAGGATGTGGACAGATGGGTAGAGGTGCATCGTCTAACTGGGGTGCACAACAGATAGGCTGAGGTCAGCTTTATGCTCCAATTTAACCCAGAGGTGGGTGCACATAGTGCTATGCCTTTCCTCGGAGGCTTGAGGCTAAGTCTTCCAATGTTGTGATCACATGTGTCATCCCAGTTTTCCATAGGCCTGCATCTTTTCTATTTGATTCGGAATCTATACATTCATATGTATCCTACATATTTTCTATTCGATCCGTAATTTACCCATTCATATATATCCACATACTTTGCCGATGGTTTTGACATGTTATATAATGCATTGACTATACCTCTTCGTGTGTCTACTTCTATGGGTGAGTTCTTAATAGTAGATCGGGTGTGCTAATCTCATCTTGTAGTTTGTCAGGGTATGAGACTTGGGTAGACTTGATCTTGTTTGGCAGATTTTGATGTTATTTTGGGTACAAATTATCTTTCCCCATATCATGATGTTTTAGATTTCCATGCCAAGATCATCACCTCATGCATGTATGGTATTCCAAGGGTAATGTGGAAGGGTACATTTGGGTCGTATCTTCGTAGGGTTATATCTTTCCTTCGAGCCCAAAAGTTGGTAGAAAAGCGGTGTTTATCTTACTTGGCCTTTGTGCGTGATATTAGTGTAGACTCCCCTTCCTTAGAGTCAGTCCCTATGGTTAGGGAGTTTGTCGATGTGTTAACGATTGGCCTTCTTAATGTCCCTCCTGATAGAGATATTGATTTTGAATATTAACTTAGAGCCGGGCACCAAAACCATCTTAGTCCCTCCTTATCGTATGGCTCCTGCTGAGTTGAAGGATTTAAAGGATCAACTACAGGAATTTCTTAGAAAGGATTTTATTTGTATCAACCTGTCATCTTGGGGTGACCCAATCTTGTTTTGTGAAGAAGAAGAATGGTTTTATGCGTATGTGTATTGACTATAGAAAATCAAACAAATTAAAACTGCAGAACAAGTATCTCGTGCCTCACATTGATAATTTTTTGACCACCTTTAGGGTGTCACTATCTCTTCTAAGATTGATTTGAGGTCTGGGTACCATCTGTTGAGGATTAGGCCTTCAGAT
>JBDJHY010000014.1:5326831-5338218 GCA_039654485.1 Withania somnifera | reverse complement strand
TACAACCCTCCGATTACCTATATGCAACAACCCTTCGACCACTTATATACAACTCTCGAACCACTTATATACAATCCTCTTACTACCTATATACAACAATCCACCGACCACTTATATAAAACCCTCAGACCACGAAATAGCCTGTCACTACCGAATAACTACAACAACCAGTGACCCCATAATCTTATTTGTTACCCTCCCCTTTTCTATGCCATTGTTTCCACTGGGAATCCATTAACGGGCAAGCTTTGATGAGCTCTAAGATACTACGACTAGTCGCACCACCACAACGACGTCACTTCTCCTTCTTGATGTCCGATGTGTCAGTCCACGACACCACCACCCCACATCGAAAATCAGAAGACCAAACATAAACCAAACAACCACTAAAAACCCAGCAACTGCCCTACACTTTTAGGTATGAGTCCTGCCGCTGTCATCCTTTAATATCGAGCTTGACAGAACAAACACTTCGTTTTTTTTTTCGAGCTCCACCTATTTTCTGACCAAACACGCCCTTGTCCTACTGGGACTGATGATTTAGGGCTTTTCATAGGGGTATTTTAGGCTGAAAAATCTCAGGTTGAGGAAATCAATAAAATTAGATTACAAGATAATCAAATTCCAATTACTACCTATATACAACAATCCACCGACCACTTATATACAACCCTCCGACCACGAAATAGCCTGTCACCACCGAACAACTACAACAACCAGTGACCCCATAATCTTATTTGTTACTCTCCCCTTTTCTATGCCATTGTTTCCACTGGGAATTTATTAACGGGTCAGCTTTGATGAGCTCTAAGATACTACGACTAGTCGCACCACCACAACGACGTCACTTCTCCTCCTTGACGTCCGACGTGTCAGTCCACGACACCACCACCCCACATCGAAAATCAGAAGCCCAAACATAAACCAAACTAACCACTAAAAACCCAGCAACTGCCCTACACTTTTAGGTATGAGTCCTGCCGCTGTCATCCTCCAATATCGAGCTCGACAGAACGGACACTTCGCTTTTTTTTCGAGCTCCACCTATTTTCTGATCAAACACACCCTTGTCCTAGACTTTATAAATCCCCAAAATACCCCTATGAAAAGCCCTAAATCATCAGTCCCAGTAGGACGCTCACAAGGATCACTCACTTACAGTAGATCACTTTTACATTTCTTCACCAAAAAACTTTGACCTTACGTTTTTAAAAATCAAAATCTTTTCACGAAGTGACTCGGTGTCGGTTCGCCCACTTGGAAATTCTTGGTCGATTAGCATCCATTGTAGAAAAACATCAATTTTGCCATGGCCTGCCATCTACCACCAATTTTACGGCTCGGGGAGCCGTCAGTTAACGCCCTTCGATTTGCTATATTTAGGTGTTTTCTGCTTGTTGTTGTTCTTATTCTTATAGGGTGGAGAGATGGAATCCGATTCTTCTAACGGTTTTTGCTTTTCCAGTTGGTTCTTACCAGCCATGAAAGCTTCAAGTTTAGGGATTTTTCTTTTGGGGGGGGGGGGGGAGAGGGAGGTGGAGAGCAGGGTTTTGGAAAATTTGGGGGACGAAGATGAAAATTTTAAAATAAATGATGAGAAAATATAAATCAATCAGTATACAAGTTATTTGATGGATCCTTTTAAAAGTTTTGTTGTCGCAATAAAATATAATTTTATAAAATATATTTTATTATATCTAATTAAGATCTTATATTTGTTGTTTTATGTTATTTTTATGATAATTTAAGAATTTGATCACTACATTGGCTGCATAATTCCTTGGCGTGTCATTGCCTCATGTTCTTGATTAACTAACTTTGCAACTAAAAAGAAAATATTACTCCAAGCTTAGTTTCAGTGATGTGATAAATTTATACTACGACACGTTAAATTTTATTGGATTTAAATTTACAAGATGATTTGGACTACTACGTTAAATTCAAGATATATTAGTTAAAGTAATAAGTGTGCTAATACTAATTATTTAAGTTTTCGAATCAATTTTATTTGACTAGTTCATTGATTGGGGTTACAAATAATGAGCCTATTTTGTTCGGTTCAAAATGTCATCTCCCTAGAGGTCTATTTTAGTGTCACGTGTCAAATGACGTGTCAAGTCAAATGAAAGAGTCATTAGAGAAATATAATGTGTAAAATGACATAACAATGCATATTAAAATTAAAGGCCAATAAAAATGGGTAATGTGTACGGATAACATGTTCCGACCAATCAAATATTGTCATGTCAACTTAAATTTGATTGATTGAAAAAAGTTCATCCTTATTACTATTTATTCATTCCATAACTATAAATAGGAGTGTCCGAAAATTGATAATAAAAAGCAAGAAAAAGCTCGTGAATCAAAGACCACTAATTTTTTCTATATAAGTCAAGATTCGAAAAATGTTCGAGCGAAAGATCTTAGTTCGTAGCGTAGAATCTGTAGAGTGGAATCTAAAATATTCAAAGTGTTCATAGGGAATAAATCAAATCAAATACAAGACACAGGTTCAAGGCCAAGCTATTTTACCCCCTTAATGAAATCAAATTCAAATTTATCTTAAATTACATTATTGTTGAGAGAATCAGAGGGTTATTATAAACATTGTAACACTATTTATATTTGTAACTAAATATTATAATTACTGTCATATTTTTCTTAATTATTAATTTCTCAATTCAAATTTTACTATCTACATATGACCTTTTTAAAATTTTAATGGGTAAACCTTAATTAGAGATACCTCAATTTACTAGCAAAATGTATATTTAAATCAATTTGATAATTTAAAGGTAAATTAACTATGGCAAGCAACTTACATAAATTTCAAACCTTTAGATCATAATATCAAAAAATTTCACATGTTTCTAAATTTCAAAATTTTCATAATTTACAGATATTTAGCATTTAGATACTTTATATAAAGTCACAAATACTCTTATACATTCACAGATTCATTATTTACTTACAGATATTTTATATATTTATAGATATTTTATTAAATAAATCACATATATTTTATTTATTTTACAGATATTTTTGTTGAATAGGTGATAGATATTTTTCGTGGAACAACAACCAATCACATATAACTTTCTTCCCACTACAACACATATTTCCAAAAGCTCCTTGTCCTGCACGGTACTCACCACTAGGAACATGGGGGATACGTGAAACAGTAGGTGACAACGTCGGGATGGATCGGAGCTCACCACCAGTTAAACAACCTGCTCCAGCACCACGAAAATCCTTCGTCCATTACCTTAGTCATCAGCGCCGTTAGAGCAACACCATCATCTCTGAGCAGCCGGCCAAACAGCCACCTCCGTTCTCTCATCTCCTTCCCACCAGTGCTGATGAGATCTGAAACCTTTGGATCGGTGATTTAAATGGATTGGGAAGTTTTGGATCTGAAGATCAAGGATTGGCTTCGTGCAGTAGATGTAGCTGTGAAAACATTATTCAATGGAGAGAGAATTCTCTATGATCACGTTTTTTTGTCCAATAATTCAATAAGAGAAACGTGCTTTACTGAAATTTCAAAAGATGGAGCTAAAATTATGTTTAGCTTCCCGGAAACTGTAGTGAAAAATTGTAAGAAATTGCCAAAAAAAGTGTTTCAACTACTCGATATATCACCGCCATTACTGAATATTGGAAGAAAATTGAAGCTATATTTTCTTCCAATTTAGAATCTATTATCCGATTTACATACAGTTTGGTGAATGAATCAAAAGGAGGAATTAAGTTTTTAAATGTTTTGGGATTTTTTTATTTTGTGAAACTCGTGAGACAAATTGAGATAATGGGCTCTAAGGTTGGGTTTGGGGTAATTTTGTGATTAAATATTGGATAAATTACTGCTTAAGATCCTAAATATCAAAAAATCTCATAACTTTACCAAAATTTTAAAAATTTCAACTTTTCTAAAAATCCTAAAATCTCCTCTCTCTCTCCCGGAAAACATTCCGACAAAAGATTCTCTGACGATTCTTAGGTGAAGTGCTTATCTCCTTTTTTTTTTTTTCTTTTTATCGCATAATTTGGATTTTTCTCCAATTTATAGCTGAAATATTCATTTTTCCCATTATATTCTGGCCAGAAAATCCAAACCTCGTTAACATTTTCCAATAATATTTCCAAAAGAGGAGATATAATCTCTAGTAGCAGAGACAAATAACATCCACATTAAAAGACCATCATAGAACTAAAAACTCTTCAGTCTTTAAGGCAAAATTGCCTACAGTGACAGATACTGAGGGAGTCTTAACTACACAACTATATAGGTAAAGAATACCGCATCTTAAACTCTTTGGTTGATCAACTAATTTACATTTGGTACCACAAACCCCTAAAAACGTAAAACCACTTCCCCACCGTCAAAAAATTCAAATACCTAGGTAGCTATTTTTATAAAACCGATATTTTTTATAAGTATATCTGTTATCGTAAGTGCCATTATTTATAGACCGATATGTTATTATAGACAAATATAAAACAAATCAAATACTTCTTCCCACTTGAAAAGTTTAATATAGCCAATTTGGTGCACCTATGGTTTGAATTATCTTTATTTAATACCATAATCAGCAAGAAAGTGTTATGAATTGGACCAACCCTCACCGTCTCATGACGATTGCTCCATCTCTTAAGAAAGGACGCGATATTTGTGATCTCGCATCTTAAAACAACTTAGGTTAGCGGCAGGAGATTGGACCCATACTACCTATTTAATAACCCTGAAATTATCTTTGGAGTTACTGAAGATTGCATTCACATGAAGAAATCGTCTAAATGCCCTTGCATCACTTGACCTCACATCAAGTTCGTACTCAATAATGTATGAGCTCCTACTGTTTCGTCTAAAGCCAGGAGGCAGAAAAGTACTCCTGTGCATTCTGAGCAACAGGAAACATGCAGAGACGATTTTGAAGTTTTAGACTCCCTTATAAAATTTTGCCCTGATGTTCAATATATTTTAAGACGGTGAAAATCTTGCCCATAAGGCAGATGTGTAACACATTGCAAGACAATGAACAAGATCAATTGACTACAAGTCCAGTCTTATAAGCAAAGTTAAAACTTAGGTACGTTAGACTATCATACATACCAATAAAGTTACTGTAGACAGTAAAGAAAGGAAAATGAAAACGAAAAGAACATGGAAACTACTGAAACAGGAATTTTTGTTTCTCTTCCCATGGTGACCTCAAGTCTTCCCTAGAGGGCTTGCCTGAAAATTTTCAGGGTCATGAGCACACATCGGCTACTGCATCACGGCATGCGGTAGTCGTGGCCTCACTGGTGTTTTTGAAGGACTCACCCTACAAAATAAATAAAGTTGAAGAGTTAGAAAAAGACATAATTGGATAAAATGGACAAAGAAAAGAGCTAAGGGGAAGTTCTTTGAAGATCCAAGGCCCTCTAATTCTCAAATTGTCATAACTTGAATGAGGCTCAAAAGTATTAAGGTGGCTTTAATAAAAAGAGTGTTTTGTTATGGAAATGTAATAACTAGAATTGATAATAATGATCCACATAAAGGGCTGCATAACGCGAATTCATCATACATACATGCATCATTTTAACCACTCAGGTTGAAGGTAAATAAATCATGAACACAAACTGGAGTAGAAGGGCAGCCAGGTGCATTAAAATTCCTGCTATACGCGGGGTCCGCAGAAGGACTGGACCATAAGGGTCAATTGCATGCAGCCTTACCCGGCATTTCTGCAAGAGACTGTTTCCACAGATTGAACCCATGACTCTAGGGGCATATGGCAACAGCTTTACCAGTTTCGTTAAGCTCTCCTAAATTATAGTGTTTTGAGAAAAGAAAACGAGAGTTTTCAAGGCCAAAGACTTCAGCCCCTCTTAAAATAGTATGTGATTAGTTCCTTTTTCTCAATTTTCTATGTATGTATGACACTAAAAAATGAGTACGTTTGATATTTTAATCATTAGAATTTTAAAAGTTAATGATCGTCCATAAAAGTAAAAAGAAACTCTTGCAAAATCCATTTTCAAATACTTAGCAGATAGAATCTTTAGGATAAGATCTCTTCATCTTTGTGATGATCGGAGTGAATTTTTTTTTTATAAGACAATGTAATTAAATTTAGCACGAAGAAGGTACACTAGATGATCAGAGGATATTAGGATCAAGATTCACATTCTAGTCAACATAAGTTATATGCATGTATTTCAATGATAACTTTGGTTAATGTCCAGTAGATAACTTTCTGACTTACTCTCTACTCTCGAGAATGCACTACTCTGATATTTAAGTCGTAATAATTATTTATTTCAAATTCGACTTTCAGATATTAGAAAGGTAGAAAGCACTGAATGGTGCAATAATAATTTGGAAACAGGAAAAAACTAAAAAAGGAAAAGTTCTGACATGACACAGATAAACTAAGAGTGCATGACCTGATGTGGTGCCTCCTAGAAAACAACTAAGACAATATACCAATTTCAGGAAGATGCAAAGACAAAACGAAGAATGAAAAACACTTTTTTTCCGAGAAAATCCAATGAAACATACTTAGCAGATAAAATTAGTAGGGATCAGTCCGTAGCCACTTGTAGAAAAGCTTACCTGATGCGTTGGGATCCCAATACCTCACCACAACAGTCTAATGCCAAAATCGCACTCTCAGCCTGCGTAGTTTGCAAGCACAAGATTATGTTCAAAGGTCGTTCCACATTAAGACATTGTTCTAAAAAGTCAATAAGCTGTCAAAACTCCTCTTTCTTTATCTCCGCGTTTATTACCCTCAATACTGTTACCTATTTTTGTTTTGTTATCTTTAATCATTTAGAATGTTAAATCTATATTCAATAAATATTCTCCTTAAATCTCTCTTCAATAAATAAAACCGTGCTGATGCAAATGATGAGTACCTAAACAACCATGGTATTGTTAAAAAAAATGAAGAGACTGAAATCACAATATTGGAGTATGTGTACATGCTCTTTACTTGGGTTTTTTATGTTAAAACAATGTTTGTTACTTTTAAAAATAATTATTACTAAAGGAAAAACGGGAAGAATGTACTCAAATATATCTTGATTCCTTAAATGACAAATATTTTGACTATCGATTATTAAGGGCGACCAGTAAAGTGGACCAGAGGGAGTAATATATTAAACTTTCCTTTCTTCAATAGCACTCATATGGACGAAAAGGTGGCCAAAGAATATTGTGGGCAAGAAGAGAAGTACATTCAGAAGCAAGTAATGGAAATTGAGTCATACAGCATTCAGTTATCCCATGACAAAAGTAACCAGCAAAAAAGGAAAAAAGGAGAGAGTTGTTCTCTCATGACATTTGAATCTATAGGTACATGCAAAATGTCCCCTGATGCAGGTAAAACATGGATACAAACACAAAATGCATGCATGCTCCATTTGCAAAAATGTTAACACATACATCCCCCCACCAAAGATAAGAAAACATACCATTACAAACTCAACAAAAGCAATGCGGGTTGAGTGCATGTGATCCCCCAAAAGCCTTAGACGAGAAACCTGCATAGTGAGATTGTTCAATATCACTTCTTAAATCAACATTCCAAATTTAATGCAAACACTTAAGCTTCATACTGACCTCACCACATCTTGTTTCAAAAAAATTCTTGACATCAGCCTGAGAAACCTGATCAAAATTAGAGTAATTGGTTTTGACTAATTATATAAATGGATGAATGCTACAATAGAAAAATATTCATCAAACAAGAAACTGAGTAAGAGCCAGACTATAATAACTACTAAAATGTGCATCAGAAAAAGCGCCCAACAGAACAATTCAAACAAGGAATAAAACTTAACTAGCTCTCAAAGATGAAAATGTCTACCTTCTTATCAATATTTGTACAATATACGGTCCTGGCACACATCTCACGCTCATCCTCTGACTGCACAAAACATCAACATCGAAATGAGAACTGAGCATTTAGATCCATGACCTCAATTCTACAAGGATGATATAGAACAACATAAAACTATTTCTGAAGATCATCCACACACTAGCAAAACAAATGTCATAGGTTTTTTCTTTTTTTCTTTTTTTTTAAGGGGGGCACAGATAAAGAACATAGTGCAAAATAAATATTTCTCCGTACCCTTGGAAGGAACGTAGGATTCACGGGTAGAATAGCAGTTTTTGAAGGTAGAACCTTCAATGGAGAGAAACCTAATATCGTCCCACAAAGGCTAAGTGCTGCTCTCGCAGAGTCTGCTAGGATCAATTCCATGTTAGCTTTTGAATATTCAGCTGTCTTTAGAACATTTCAAGCCAAAATATCCAACTTACACTCGTCAGCAAACTCCACAAAAGCAAAACGAAGACGGGAATGGGGATCACCACAAATTCTGCAGTCAACAACCTGGGAAGGAAACAGCAAATATGAGAACAATCATTGTTAGTTTTTCTCAGCACAGGGAACATGTTGACAATCTACCTTGAGGAAGAAAAGAAGAAACATTCGCATTGGGCATAACAAGTAAACAAATAAATAAGCAAAAATGTTGGCGGTGCTTGAGGGGTAGTTGGTTTATTGACTGTTACATAAAAAAATCTGCTATCCTTATGAGGCAAAATTTGTTAACTTGGAAGTATATCAATTATGACATTACACATATGAGGTAAAATTCAGATGCTAAGCTGACAAAAAATAGATACTAAAATTATGATCACGCAACCTTCACCACACTTCACAGTCCCCAAAACAAGCAGCTCGATCTATGCCCTCCCACACATTCAAAACTTTCATGCCAGTTTTTGGTCCCACAATGAATAGTTGGTCAGGTGTACGAAAATATAATTTCTCACAAGAAGCACCTATGGAAAGGCACCATGAAGCAAGTTGAAATGCATCTTATAGAATAAAAACACTAAGGGAGAGCCACTTGGTGCACTAAAACTCTCGTTGTGCGCGGGTCCAGGGAAGAGCAGGACCACACGGGTGTATTGTACGCAGTCTTACCTGGATTTCTGCAAAAGGCTATTTCCATGCTTAAACATGTGACCTCCTGGTTACATGGAAACAACTTTACCAGTTACGCAAAGGCTCCCTTCAGGATAAAAACACTAAGCGCATAATAACACATTATTGGTGCCTAAAGGATAGATCAAACTGTACACTAGCTCTTAAGTTTGTTGATACAAGTTAACATACCACAGAAACCAATGACGTAAATGTTCTTGATAAGAAGCTTTTGGGGATTTTTCTGATCAAATATTACACGTCTTCATTAAATAGTTGCTCTTTTTCAATTGGTTTCTCTTACTTTCCTTTTTAATCCATTTCAAAAAGAGTAACTCTTTCCTTTTTTTGCAACTCGTTAATTCCAACTTTCAACATGACATGTTTAAGATTCTACATATCTTTAGTTAAGAGAAAATACGTTTCAGAAGTCTTCTTTACTTCCATAAACTCCGTGTCAAGTCAAAACCAGACAAACAAATTGAAACGGAGAGATTATTAATTTAATCTTTCACCTCGCTAAACATCAGGGAAATATGAGCCCTAGCGACAAAGCTTCCTACTTGGCAAAAGAGTTTAGTCTAATGATATTCTGGAATTAACAAATTTTAATTGTAACAAATGTTGCTGGCTGCAGAAAGTTACCGACGAACTATGACCCATGTGCTAACTCACCAGAAACCATGGTCACGCAGTAAACCACAACAAATCCCCCCCCCCCAATATGTGACCAGCAATATTCACTGAGAGCAATGAATAGAGAAACATTCACTGGTAGGTGTCTTCATTCAGATGTTTACACTATATATGATGAGGAAAATGAGAACTTATGCACCATTACAGTGCTTTACGATGTCATATTCTCATTAGGTCACATTAGGTTAGAATATTACAAATGGCATATTGTAATCACAAATGCCATCTTCCTATTGGTTCACATTTAAGTGCTTTTCCAATCAGTAAACTGCTAAACCTAGGTTTAGGTTATCTAATGTATTTCTATGTCAAAGCTACACGGGGAAGATCTGCTTGAAAGGTGCATAGTACGTCAATATCATGATTTTTCTTTAATTTTTAAAAATATTTTTAAGTCTCACATATCCTAGATCTCAAGCTATAGAAGTTCCATTATTATTCAGAGTAAGAATGCAAATATGCAGAACATGTACGAGGGAGCCAAGACTGTGTGTTAGGACTGTGGGAAGTGACCCAGAGCATTTTCTCATATTGATGGAGTTGTACTAAGGTTCAACACTTAGCCCATTTTTGGTGGTGATGGATATATTGATGCAACAAATTCAAGGCGGGGTGCCATAGTGTGTTTTATTTGCGGAAAACGTAGTTTTGATTGACGAGATCAAAGGAGTTAATGATATGTCGGAGGTTTTGAGACAAAACCTTAAGTCTAAAGGGTTTAGGTTGAGTAGGACCAAGACAGAATATTTGGAGTGCAAGCTCAATAAGGTGGCGCATGAGGCTGACGTGATAGTGAAGCTTGATACTTAATCCATTCAAAAGAGAGAGTTTCAAGTATCTTGGGTTGGGTTTGTGATCCAAGGAAATGGCGAGATTGACGAGGATGTCACTTACCATATTGGTACAACGCGGATGAAACGGAGGCTCGCATCTAGAGTCTTATGTAATAAGAAGTTGTCTCCTAAAATTAAAGGAAAATTCTACAGGGTGATGGTTAGACCAACTATGTTGTATGGGGCGGCACTGTGGCAAGTCAAGAACTCTCACATCCATAAGATGGTGGCAGAGATAAGGACGTTGCAAGGATGTGTGGGTGTAGTAGGAAAGATAGGATTTGAAATGAAATTATTGGAGAAAAGGTGGGAGTGACTTCGGTGGAAGTCAAGATGTGGAAATTGAGGTTGAGGTGGTTCGGACATATGATCAGAAAGGGCATGGATGCCCTAGCGCGGAAGTGTGAGAGGTTGTCTACGGATGGTTTCAAGCTAAGTAAAGGAGGTAGACCGAAGAAATATTGAAGGGAAATGATTAGACATGACATGGAGCAATTACAACTTATCGAGTACATGGCCCTAAATAGAAAGGTGTGGAGGATGTATATTATAGTAGTAGGATCGATTATGCCCGTGTTAGTAAGGTAGGAGTGCTTTATTTTGTTTGTTGTGCTAGGAGTCATAGTGCTATGCTTGTAGATTGATTGTAGTATTATTTTGTGGTAGGCTTGTTTCCGTTACTATCTTATTTTGTACTATCTATTGTTCCTTCTTCTTGTATTATGTCTTTTCTGGATTATTTTTGTCTTGAGATAGGAGTCTCTCAGAAATAGCCTCTCTACTTCACCTATGAGGTAGTGTAACGAACTACGTACACTCTACCCTCCCCAGATCCCACTTTATGGGAATATACTGGGTATGTTGT
>JBDJHY010000014.1:5298704-5326731 GCA_039654485.1 Withania somnifera | reverse complement strand
TGGAAGAGTAAGAGGCTCTTGAAGCTCTTAATATGTCATTGAGACTTTCTGAAAATGGTGATACTTCTCAACATGTAAAAGATCTTAAGGCATATCAAGCAGGGAAAAAAAATTCTCTTGCTCGCATAACGAGTTGTCCGGCCACAAGTTCTCCATCGTCGATTTGAGATAGAAGAAAAAGTGTTCATAGTACTCCAGATGATGAAGAGCCATGAAATTTAAATGAGGCTCTTATATGCCCCGCTAAAGAAAAATGGTTAAAAGCAATGAAGAAAGAGATGGAGTCAACGAAATCAAACCAAGTGTGGAAATTGGTTGATCTACCTATGGCCTTGTAAATCTATTGGTAACAAGTGGATTCTTAAAATTAGTCTTAAGGCCGATGATAATATTGAGAGATTTAAAGCTCTCCTAGTAGATAAGGGGTACACACAACAGAAAGGAATTGATTATAAAGAAACTTGTTCACCCGTTGTATGTTTTGCTTCAATAAGGCTAATTTTATCAATGGCAGCTAATTTAGATCTTAAATTGCATCAAATGGATGTAAAAATTACATTTTTCAATGGAGAACTAAAAGAGAAAATCTATGGATCAACCTATAGGTTTTATGAAAAATAGTCAAGAATATAAAGTATGCCGACTTCGTAAGTCAATTAATGGTCCTGAGCAACTTTTTAGGCAATGGTATTTACAATGAAATCACCCCATATGATTTTACTATGATTTATGAAGACTATTATGTTTGCATCAAAAGATCTAAGATAAGTTTGTGATCTTATCATTATATGTAGACGACATACTCATAACTGTTAGTGACATTGAATATAACAATGAAATAAAAGGGTGGTTGTCATCAACTTTTGATATACGAGTGAAGCGTCATCTATCATTGGAGCTAAGATTTTAAGAGATCGTTCAGAAAGGTTCTTGCCTATTTCACAAAAGCCGTACATAAATAAAGTCCTTGAATGATTTAATATGCAAGACTGCAAGCCTATCAATATTCATGTTTCTAAAAGTGAAGCTTTAAGTTTAAGGATGTGTTCTAATGTTGAACAAAAGAAGGAACAAATGAGAAAAGTTCCTTATAGTAACGTCATTGGTTGTCTAATGTATGCTATGATGTGTAGTAGACCTGATATTTTTTATGCCTTTAGGTTAGTTAGCAGATATCAATCTAACCCTGGATAAAAACATTGAAAAGTAATTAAAAGGATATTAAGGTATCTTAAAGACACAATTGGCTATTTCTTATATTATCAAGGAAACGATTTACAACTCAGAGGATACTGCGATGCCGATTGGGAAGGGGATCTGAATGAGAGAAAGTCCACCTCAGGATATGCATTCTTTCTTAATAATGGTGTCATATCATAAAGTAGTAAGAAGCAGTCATGCATAGCCAATCTACAATGAAAGATAAATTCATAGCTTTTTCATTAGCTGTACAACTAGTTGTTTAACTTAAATATTTTTTTATCCATTTGGGTGTGTATAACAATGATGTTGAGCCAGTCACAATTAATTGTGATAGTTAGGTGCAATAACTTACACAAAAGAACCAAAACATCATTGGAAGACGAAACATATTGACATTAAGTATAACTTTGTGAGGGACATAATTGTACCAATGAAACTGAACGTGAAATACATATCTATACATCAAATGACGGCAAATTCCTTAACCAAACCCATAGCATATGATGCTTATAAAAGACATGTAAATTCATTGGGTCTGCGTAGATGCTGATGTATTTCTATTTTATTTTTTTTCAATTCTGTTAATGTAAATTTACCTTATTGAAGTTAATGCTAATGTATGCCTAATTTTCATTCTTTGTTGGTTCATATAGATATAAAATTTTACGTAAGGTACATAATTTTTTTTAATAAAAGTATGTCGAACAAATAAAAGGATTGACCTATTCACACAGGCAATCGTCTCTATTGTCTAAGTGATAAATATAGATGAGACTATTATAAACTAATTATTGTCAGAAGTGATGACTAAAGAGAGTTGAAAGTTTATAATCAAAATGACATTTGTTAGTTTGTGTTTAATAAAATATGATTAAAAAAGGAGATAGTCTGTTCTTAATGTCAGATGTGAGTTCTGAAGAATAAAATGATTAAGTAGATCTATGAACTCAAAGTTAGACCTGAGTTGTCTGAACTATCATCTGTGCAATATTTATTTTATAAATGATATATGCTCCATATTAATAAATAAATAATATATATTTAGTTATATATTATTTTATAAATAAGAAGAGAAAGACACAAATATATAAAAAATTGGGTTCCTTTGAAATTATAAAAATGGTTATTTTAAGAGAACCAAGAGACTGTATCATCCTTTAACCATTCTCTACAAAAACAAAGAAAAAATATTTCCTTCTCTCTCAAAAGATTCATGTGAAGAAAAAGATTAGCTTCACCAAAAAAAATTGAAATAACTTTTATAACAGGTACGTGATTATAGATTGTGGCTATTTCGGTGTAATTCGTTTTGTTATTACATTATTTGACTAGTGAAACAAATCTAATAATCCTGCAAACTTAGTGTTTGATTACATCCTTCACCAACAGAGACAGTGGTACAACCAGCATTATTGATCTCTTCAGCAAAATGAATCCATTTCATTATCAGTAGCAGTGAATTCATGAATCTCTTGTGGCTGAAATTAACCTCTATATATATTGCCCTTTTTCGGCAATGCACTCGTGTCCTAAAAAATCAGTACACTAGCTAAAAACACTTTTTCTTATCAAGTTACGACCCAATGCAAAGCTAGTCCTACAATTTACTAATAAGAACATAGTTTTTTAAATCTTTATTGTACGCAGTCTTACCTTACATTTCTGTAAGAGGCTATTTTCAACACTCGAACTCCTGACCTTTTGATTAAAAATTGAAGATTCTTGTGGCAAGTGGTAGATTTGGAGGTCTACTTCTTGCATTAAATGCAAAAGAGTATGCGTTCTTCAAAGGTGAAAATGACAGTTTAGTATGTCTCCATTCTTTGGTTCTTTTTTATACTTAATTACAACCCTTTGCATATGTGAACATTTTCGGATTTGAATACTAACTGATTAACTTAAATTGAATGTTTAGGACATAAGATTTTAAAAATGCACTTCTTCATTGTTTGTACTTGTTGCGGAAGATTTGAATTAATTAGCCCGCAATCACATTAGTATTATAAGAGAAGAAATAATTAAGAAAATTTGTAAGATTTGGCCTAGTCAACGCCATTGTACATCAACTAAGAGTTTTTTTTTCACTGTGAGAAAGAAGAAAAATATAAGGAATCCCCAATTATCGTCCTTTTTATGTATTTCAAGTGTTTTTACATTTATATCGTTAAGTATAAAAAATGCAAGAAAATGTTTAGATCCTAACTGGCTATTCAGATTAAATATATTTTTATATATGTTGGATAGAACTTTTCTTCCTTGTGCAATATATGAAAATTTATGATAGTCTATAGGTGAGTTTCTTTAAATTAATTAATTGATGACATTGTATTTCTTCTTCGTTCACAACATAACAGAATATGTTTGAATTAATTTATTTTATTTAAGGACATATGTCTTGCTATAATGCTGTCTCTTTAATCTCAAATATATTTATTATTTTCTTTAATCACTTTAAAATCTCATTTACAATTTGGCTTTTGAATAATTGTCAATTCTTTTAGTATACTTCATCTCAATAAGAAAGAATTTGACTATCTGAATGTCCGGCTCGCTTGAGCACTCCCATATTTTATAATTACCTATTTTAGTTTTGGATCTTATATCTTGGATATATAGTTCGAAACGCAGGTTTACACGAGTACCATAAGTAACCTTATTTTCCTTATTGAGTTTGTTGTTTAAATTTAACTTCAAAAACAAAGCAGAATTCCGTCTTGACATGATAAATAGTGATGTCCACCTGCAGAGTGCAGTTCTCCCTACAGCCTTGAAGTAGACTATTTATCGAGTTTTTAAAAATTTTCCTAAATTTGTATTCGAAAGATACCTTCCCGCAAGATGATACATTGTATTTTACAAGATAATATATTTTTATATTCTCCTCTTTATCCTCCAACTTCACACTCAATAAATATTTTTGGGAGCCTCAAAAGGCTAACACTTTTAAGAACGCATTGTTTGTACATGATACACGACACTGATGACAGTAAATTGTTTTTAGGAAATTCATTATTTTGGATATGCATTCTGTAGATATATTTATATATTTCAGAGGTGATTCAAGATTTTAAGCTTGTGCATTTTTGTGCAATAAATTAATGTGCAATAAAATCAGATAAAAATAAGTAGCTTATCGCTAGATATTGAAAGAAGAACTAAAGCAAATTTTTAGTCCTACGAGAAAACGTGAAATAATGAAATTTTATATTTTAAAAAATTATAAAAATATGTGAGGTTTAGAACCTAAAAGGCGAAAGAAAGTAAATTTTTTTTATTATTATTTTTAGAACTAAAAAGATGAAAAGATTTTACATCAAAAAAACTGAAAATGAAATGAATTAGAAAAAAATGCCTACAATTAGGTTTGAACCGACGTTCAACAACCTAAAGGATTTCAGGGTCCTTTTTTATCGTTGAACCAACAAATCATTTGATTATGGCTTCCCATCTGGTGTTACTTTTACGTTTAGTATAAGGGTTCCCAAGAACCCTTCCCCCTTTATTGTAGATTTGGTTCTGATATATTAGTAAAATGTGCGAATATATATATATTATTGATAAATTGTTCTTTTAGTAAAATGACTAAAATACCTTTAAATATTTTTTATTCAAAAATATAAATTTGAAAATATCTTTTTAAAGAATAGGAGAAACGATGGATATTATTTGGTGATTTTATTTTGGAACGAGTATTTGGAGCATTAGAATAAATATTAAAGATAATATAGTAGGGAAAAAAATAGCTACTCGTGGTTTCTAGGATATTTACGATAACTTTTAGCACCAATTTATACAAAATATTGAAACTAGACCGTTGTAATAGCCCATATTCAATATGAACGTGTGAGTAAATTAAAAAAAAAAAAAAAACAAAAGGAATGAATGAAACTAAAAGAGAAGGTTGGGCGGAAGCCCACCTGGAAACCAAACAAGTAATAAAAAAAAAAAAAAAAACTTAAATGTTACCTTTTTATTAGCTAATTATAATTTCTATTTACCTTTTCCTTTATTACATAAAATATTTATTTTTGTATTATGATACGTTCTGTTGAACTAGATATATAATAAGTCTTGATACATTCCAAAAAAAGTAGGCACTTTAATAAAGAACAAACGAAAATTCTTATAAATTAGGCGCATTTAAAGCTGTAACGATTTAGGGGATTAAAAGATTCTCATTCAAGTTTCAATTTTACTCAGATCTAAAATTCTTTTTTTTCTTTTTTTTATTAATTCAAATATTCAATCTTTAAAGGATGGAGACAAAGATGTAGATCTCTGCTTAGACTCAAGTCCCTTAAGTAGGTGTAGGATCGAGGATGCAAAAAGTGATAAAATTTTTATTATCTTGATACATTGTATTTAGTTTGATATATTCTTTTGTTTTGTGATTCATTAGATGTTATTCTTTAGTCATATATTAGTAAAAGTATATGTGATAAATTATATATACTGTCCAAACACAATTTTTAAATTAATAAAATATATCTTGATACATTCCAAAATAATAATACATGTGATACATTTTATATGTGGATAATATGTGCAATAAGAGTCAAGAAATTTTACAAGAAATAGTTATTGCTTTTATTAATATGTTTTTGATGCATCATATTATAGTAAAACAGATCGGTTGTTCATGATACATTTCCTTATTAGTGATACATTGTAACTTTATATAATAAAAATTCTTCATTACCTTGACACATTGTAAGTAGTTTGATACTTTTCTCCATTTCTTTATTTTATTTTTTAGATGATGAATTTAATTGATGATTTATTTTTTACCTTTAAAATGGTACATTAGATGTTTTATTTTAGTGATATATTAATAAAAGTATATGTGATACATTATATTAATGCCCCTGATATATTGTTGTTTCAATTTTAAAATTGTGAGTTATTTCTTAATATATTACATAACAATAGTACCTGTGATACATTTTATAATAATTTATGATATATTATAGTTATTGTAAGTAATTTTCTCGAAAAAATCAAAGAAAAAAAATGCATGAAATATTTCAACTAAAATTCATTCACCAATACTTGCTTAACAGTGATGAAAATTGAAAAATGAGTGAAAAAAATAAAAGAGTGGAAGAAAACATGCAACAAAACTAAAAGAATGGGATAAAAATATAAAATTTAGTTGAAAATTGTTAGAATATCTTGAAAAGTGATAAAAATTAAAATTAAAAGTTGATTGAATCACATTTGAGTAGCTACCGTGAAGTTTGGAATCTCAAAATTGAATATAGTGTGATATTAGGCGAATTTAGGGGAGAGGATCTCAAATTAAATGGGGCGTGATATTAAGTGAATTTAGGGGGATAGGATTTGATGGGAAGATTTGGTAAAGTATCAAATAGAGAAGAGAGAAAGAAAGGCTAAAAATTGGTGTTAATTATTAATTAAGTGAAAATTGGATAAAGATAGTAATAGTAGTAACAATATTTCCTTATTTATGTAATTTTACCAAACAAAAAATAAGAGAGGGAAAGAAGAGAGGACTAATGGGTTTTAGCCTAAAGGAATATTATGATAGGAGTTTAAATTGAGGAAAATGAACCCCTCCCCTCCAAAAAAAAAAAAAGTCAAATCCCCTCAATTTTCAAAAGAAAAATCAGGCAGCAACAAGAGGAGAAAAACAAGAAACTGAAGACGTGGTTTTCCTTCCCGTAAGAGAGTGCTAGGAAATAATCCAAGGTAGAATTCGATAATAAAAAGGGATAAATAGAGGTTATTGATTTATTTTTGTTCCATGACTATAGAATTGAGGTTGATAATTTAAGATGCAAGGGCTAAATAAATAGAGAATTTTGTTAAATTCTCATGAACTAAGTAAGGATCACACCAATGAATAGTAGGTGGACAGAAAGTTCTTATTAAGTTATCATAGTAAAATAAATAAATAATAGGAATGTTTTGACATAGACTGGAGCAGAATTCATCGAAGTAAGAGTCAAAAATATGAAGGTGGACATTTTAAATTTGTTATTTATTAACCTAAATTAGAAGTTTGATGCGAGATTGATATGATATAAATATTGATTGATCGAAGAAAGTCAAAAGAATTGTTCCAGGTGACGAGTTGGTTTTTTGACAAGAGTACTGTGAATAATAACTTATCACAATTTGTATTTTTATAACCTGCATAGCTTATTCATAATTTTGAAGAAAAGATATTATGCTTTGAAATTGCACGTAGGACAAATCTTTTACTTGATATCATATTGAAACAATTAACTGAGATATTGTCTATAATATATTTCATTTTGACGTTTTTTGAATATGATTTCTGTTGATATAAAGGTTCTTCATTCACTTGAGAAATAAGTATCTTTACATATGTTTTGTTCAAGTTTTACATGTAATATACTTTGATAAGAACTTAAGTATCCTGAACTGTTTTGAACGTATTTATATGAATTCTTTACTGGTTATAAAGAAAGTATAATTTGGGAATAGACCTTGGTGGATTTCGTTGCTAACTACGTTCGTTATACCTGGTACACCTTGTATTTATCGGTTACCTATATAGCCTTCACTAGTGGGAAGATAGAACTAGCATATTGTTACAAATACTCCTTTATGAGGGGTCTATAGTTATTGGCTAGCTCTTAAGGTACGGAGCCACAATGATTACATGATTCATCCTTGGAAACCTACCGAATACAAGATATAGTATGAAAAGATTTAGTAAGTTTATTATAAAATGATTGAATGGTTTTGGCTTATTTGAAAAATACAAGATTGATTACTATTATTGTTTTTTAAATAGGGCACTTTACTACATGATATCTTCTTCTGATTATAACCAAATGTTTTTTACTTATCCCCATTAAAAATATTTTAAGTATTATTACTCACTGAGCTCTCACCCCCAACTATTTTTGTTCTTCAGAGAACGCATGTGACATTAGGTGAGGATCCTATTAACTAGAGCGGATGACTTGGCATCTTCATGGTGAGTCCCGAACTTGTTCACGAGAGTAAAAAGCTTTCATATTATTTGGTTATAGCTTTATTGAATTCTTATAGTTTCTCCATACTCGTTTCATTAACATGATGAGTATTCATTCATTTTATAAACTTTTGGCTAATATCAGAGTTCTATTAATTTTTGGTGCGATTTTTGGTATTAATGAATTTTAGATGGTTAGTTGATGAGGACTTTTTGGGTTTTTTGAATTGTAGGGGTTGGTTTTTATTGATTCCGAGATAGGAAGAAGTATATGCCTAAAAATAGAGAAAACTCTTTTCGATTTTTTGTAAAATACCGATGGACTTGCTTGAGATTTCACTTCGTAGCCCCAATTAGGCTCCTATTTTGCGGCGTAACAACTGTGGAAGAAATCTATGGTGTGTTTGGTATGAAAGAGAATGTTTTGTGAAAAATATTTTCTAATTTTTTCATATTTGGTTGGATAAAATTTTCGAAAAAAATATTTTCTAGAATAAGTCATTTCCAAAATTTGGTGAAAAATAACTTATCTAATAAGTGAAGGTAAGTAACTTTTCTGAAAATAACTTAAAATGACCTATCTACAACAAAAAAATTATTTAAAACAGTCGTTGAAGACGCGAGCCCTCCTCCCCTCTCCCATAAAAAACTCAGGGGTATACCCCCTGCTGTCCAATACTATTCTCTAGGGTTTAGGCCTTGCTTCTCCTCCAAAGTTCTCTCTCACTACTTGTTTCTTCTCCTCGTTTCATTGCTCAAATTCTTCATTGACATTCTCCCCTAAAGTTCTTTCTCCATCTCTGGTTGTTCTCCATTGGTTGGTTTTTCTCTCTCGTCGTTGCTTTAATTTTTCATTATTGTTTCGGTTCAAATGTATGTTGTTCTCTCCCTTACAGTCACTGATACCTTTAGAGGAGCACATATCTATGAACCTTCTTGACAAGGAATAAGTCCACTATCATGTTTGTTTAACTCGATTAATATCCTTTTTTTTGTCTGAATCTACTAAGTTTTTTGAGCAATTTCAGAATGTTTGCTTGCTTTATTTTTTCCGACAGTTTGGTATGTGTGTAAATACGCATTGTGAAAATAAAGCTTAATTAATAATTTTGAGCTCATCTCTAATTTGCTCTTTATTTTTTGAACGTGTGAATTTATTGAACGATTTCAGCATACTTATTTGAGAGTAACTTTGTTGAAGTTAACTTTCAAAAATTGTTTCTTTTTTCACCCTGAAATTAATAATTGTGAGTTCTTACCTAATTTAATTTTTTGTTTGAAATTAATGAATTTTCTAAACGGATTCAGTGTAATTGCTGGCTTGGATGTCACTTTATTGAAGTTTTACACTGAGAAATTGTTACTCTTCTTTTTTTCTATTTGCTCTCAGGATGGTGCAATTTAAGATTTTCTTATCATATTTTTCTCTATTATATCATAAACATAGTTATATTGGTCACTGCAATAGATGAGTGTGATTAACAGAGATGAAGATGATGCAATGATCGAAGCTATAGCCACATTAGCTTACGTGAAAACAGTTATTTTAGCATATGAAAAGAAAATAGCATCCCTAGAGAACGTTATACTAAAATAGGCCAACAAAGAAATTTTTTACATAAATAGTATTTTGAATGGAAGTGAAGTTCATTGTGTAGTTTAGATAAGAATGAGCAAATATGTGTTTTACGAACTATGTCTCTTCAAGAATAAGTATCGATATCCTTAGAGCTTGTTAGTTTTAATGAATGATTTCGCAAGACTGGATCACACTTTATAAGTCAATTGAGTCTATTCATTGATGTTTCCATGTACTTCTAGCAGTTTTGAATCTCTATCCAGTCCTTGTATAATCAATAGATGGAACTATCCAATCGGAGATAAGGAGAAATTATCGGTATTATCCATGATTTGTCGTAAGTGACATACTAAATTTTTAAATTTTAATTCATTTTATAAAAAATATTAGTTATTATTAAATTAGAATATATATAGGATTGTGTAGGAGTAATAGATGGTACACATATACTTGCATATGTTTTTATTGAACAACAAAATAGATTTTGTGGCCGAAAAAGAATGACAACACAAAATGTATTGGTTGGAATTAACTTTAATTTGAAGTTGACATATGTGCTTGTTGATTGAGAAGGATTTGCTATATTAAATGATGCATTAAAGAGACCACGTGGGTTTTCAAATACCCCAAGGTATCTTATTCAATCTAATGTGATTTATAGAAAGAAATAGGTGAAATATATATATTGATTAACGTTATTTTTTCTTTGTAACTAAATATTATCTTGTAGATATGGAATATGAACTTCTTAAGAGATTTGTTCCTCCTTATGATAGAATCACTTACAAGAGTATAGTGATCATCCTTCCTAAAATGAAAAAGAATTGTTCAATATTCATCATGCATCATTGAGATCTTCAGTTAAACGTGCCTTTTCTATTCTTAAAAAACAATTTTGTGTGATTGATTATGAACCCTTTTGAGACTTTAAGACACAAGTTGATATGATATTGGCATCGTCCATTTTACATAATTGCATAATTTATTTGGAGCCAAATGACATAATAATTCAAGAAGTAGATATGGAACAACTAATTCAACCTCAAAATGTTTAAATTACTCAAAATTATCAATGGAGTCAAAGTTATCAAACACAAAGAGAAAGACACGAAGAAGCTAGAGAATGGTTATCGAAAAGAGACGTGAGTGGTTATTTTGTTGCTTCTATTGGTGCTTCTTGTTCTATTGGCTCTAGAGTTCTTATCTGATTCTGTTAGGGGTTATTTTATTGTATTTCACTGAGACAAACCTGTTGATGACTGTGTCTAAGAAACTGAATTATGAATGATAACCACCATCTCACTGACAGTCGTATCCTTTTTCCATGCATGTGATCTTTCTTTATACTATGTTAATGTTAAAATAGAGAAGAAGCCTAGATCTTTCTTATTAGAATGAATTGAAAAGACAAATACACAAGAGTAGTTTATATAGCTAGTTTACAAGATAAAAATGAAAAAGACTAAAATAACCCTAAACCTAATATATGCTAATATCCCCTCTCAAACTCACTCTGCTACAGTGATAAGCATTGAGAGTTTGTCAGACAAGAAATTAAAGTACGGAGTCGAGTGTTCTTTCATAAATATATCAGCAATCTGTAAAAAAGAGGAACAAAGGGATATGTGATGGTGCCGATCTGTAGGTAGTGGCGAGTGACATGACAATCAATCTCGATATGCTTAGTTCTCTCATGAATTATTATATTATAAGCAATCTAAATAGCACTATGATTATCACAATATAGCGGAGTAGGGTGACAAAGAGAGATACCCATATTAGCAAGCAACCAATGTAACCAAACAATCTCACAAGTAGTCGAGGCCATAGCGCGATACTCAACTTCTTTAAAAGACCTAGAAATGACATCTTGTTTCTTGCTCTTCCATGAATAAGCGAGTCACAAAGAAAAATACAAAATCTAGTAGTCGACTTACGATCTGTAGGATTACCAGCTCAATCTGTATCACAATAAGCGCACAACTCTAATGAGGACGTAGAAGGAAACAAGAAGCTCTAAAACTGAGTGCTCTGAAGGTACCTGAGAATACAAAGCACGGAAACCCAGTGAATTGAAGTAGGGCAAGTGACAAACTGACTAACCATGTGAATAGCATGCGCAATATCTGGGAGAGTCACCATAAGATAAACCAAACTGTTACCAACGGTACGATAAGACTGTAATCCTCCAAAGGAGTACCATCTGATGGAGAATATCCAACATTAGTCTCAAGAGGAGTATCAACAATCCGACTATCAGTGAGACAAGCATGATCAAACTGATCAGCTATATACTTTGATTGAGATAAGAGATAGCCTTTCGAAGAATAGGCAACCTCGATTCCCAAAAAGTAACGTAGCATACCCAAGTATTTCATAGCAAAGCAACGTGTCAGCTCAGACTTCAGAGATTCAATTCCAGCATAATCATCATTAGTAATTATCATGTCATCAATATACAAGGATAATAGAATACGACCTACCGTTGTACACTTAACAAATAGCGCCGAATCCTGCTGACTAGGATGGAAGCCAAGAGATGTGATCATTGTGGAAAACTTCTCAAACCATGCATGTGGTCCTTGTTTGAGACCATAAAGAGCTTTGCAAAGGTTGCAAAACTTCACATGGCCGATGAGAAACACCGAGAGGAGGCATCATGTAAACTTCTTCATAAACATCACCATTCAAGAAGGCATTCTTGACATCCATCTGAGATATTTTCCACCAGCAGACAGCAGCAATAACAATCAGAGTGAAAACAGTTGTCATTTTTGTAACGAGGGCAAAAGTTTCTTCATAATTCATGCCATACTCCTGTGACTAGACTTTTACAACAAACTGAGTCTTGTATCATTCAATGGATCCATCAGATTTGGTTTTAATCTTGTACACCCAATGAGAACCAACGGTGTGTTTTCCTTAAGTCAATGGTACCAAATCCCATGTATGTGTCTGGTGTAGAGTAGTAAGTTCCTCAGCCACAACAGCCTGCCGAAGAGCATCATAAACTGCTTCTCTATAGGACAAAGGATCAGAAAAATGATGAATAGACGCAACAAATAAAGAAAAAAAGGTAGAATAAGATGAGTATTCAAAGTCAAGAAGTTTAGTGGACTTACGAGTACGAGTGGACTGATGCAGAGGAGGATCCACAATCTCATCCGGTAGCTGGGTAGTCGTAGGAGCAGGGGCATGAGAGGTAGATGACTCGTGAGCCAAAGTATCAGATGGAACCTCATCGGGGTCAGTATCAAAAGGATCAATGCGAAAAAGATCTGACTGTGCCATGTGATTAGACCTAGCAGGAACAGAGAAAAAAGGAATATGCTCTATAAACACAACATGACGCGAGACATATAATTTTTGATTGACTGGATCAGAACAACAATATCCTTTTTGACCAACACCATAACCTAAAAAGACACATAAAGCAAACTGAGGAGATAATTTACTGCTCTCAGCATGTGGTCGTAGAATGAAGCAAGTACAACCAAAAGACACGCAATGAAGAATAATCAGGTGAATGACCATACAACTTTTCAAAGGAAGACAAACCTGAATTTTGTGAGATTGGAATTCGGTTGATTACATGAGTAGCAGTAAGAACTGCTTCCCCCCAAAAGACACTAGGAACCTAAGATGACAACAAGAACAAATAAGCTGTTTCAATGAGATGACGATGTTTTCTTTCGGAAATATCATTTTATTTTGGAGTGTCTGTACACGAGGATTGGTGAATAGTCCCATCAGAGGCAAGTAACTGAGAAAATTCATTTGAAGTATACTCACCTTCCAAATCACATCAAAAACATTTAATGACACATAAGTGTTGAGTTTTCACAAGAGCTCTAAAGTTATTGAATATGGTATGAAAATTAGATCTGTGTTTCATCAGATAAACCCAAATATAACGAGTGAAATCATCAATAAACAAAATATAATATTTGGAACCTCTTTTGGTAGGTACCGGGGAGGGTCCCTACACATCAGAATGCACAAGATCAAATAGTGCAATAGAAAGAGAAATACTCTTATAAAACGGCAAGGCTGAAAATTTAGCTAGTTTACAACCACTACAATCAAAAATATCATGACTGTCTAAATGACCTAAAGCTCCTGTAAACACCAAAAACTTTAAACGAAAAGCAGAAACATGACCAAAAGAGAATGCCAAAGATAAAAATCAGAAGACGAACGACTTAAACGAAAAGACGATAAATCAACACTGAAGGCAACAACATCTGATACTTTAAGCTCATCCAAAACATAAAGTTCCCCTTTCCTACGGCTTGTCCCAATCATTTCTAAGATCGAAACTCCTGTACACAATAAATTTTAGAGGTAACCAAAACCGAGAGACCAGAATCACACAATTGTCCAACAGATGCAAGGTTTAAAGTAAGACTTAGAATATGATATACATCTGAGAGAGATAAACGAGATGTACGGACAGAGCCAATTTCTGCCAATGGCATTGGGGTACCATCGGCAGTCATCACAGACAAAGATGGGGTAGAGTTAACAGAATTAAATAAATTGATATCAGGAGACACATGATGTGATGCACCAGAATCCAAAATCCATAAGGGAGAGGATATACCTGAAGTACCAAAAAAAGACAAACATGTATGAGATGAGACTGACTTGGCATAAGGTTGTGAGGCAATGAACTGCTGAAACTGCTCAAGCATATAAGGATCCAAAGATGGGACAACAACTACATTGCTGGATTGAAGTGGGCGGTATGTCTATGGAGCAGTATGTGGTGGGCATGTTTGCTGAGGTGGTAGTTGTTGTTGACGTGTTTTCCTTTACTCAAGAATAATGGACATTGAGCCTTCCAGTGACCCTTATGCTTGCAGAAAGCATACTCATCTTGAGAGACCTTAAGAGGCCTATTCTGGTTTCTAAACGGTGGTCGATGTTGGGCAGCAAACATAGATAGAGTCGCAGGTGGAACAGACCCCTTATCGACCTTAGACTTAGAAGAATCTCTTCTGCTAATAGTTCATTAACCACAAAATTAACAGATGGGAGAGAAGAACGATGCAGAATTGTCCCACGCAATCCCTTAAAATCATTCCGAAGGGACATCAGAAATTGTACCAAATGTTATTCTTCTCTACGAGCGATATATGGTTCAAATTCTTGTAGCTTTACAGACTCAGTGAGAGCCAATTGATCCCAGGGATTAGACATGGCAGAATAGAACTCTTAGATACTCATATCATCCTATTGAATTGCGCGAATATCTGTCTCCAACTGTTAGACTGCATGTACAATCTAGACAGATGATCCCAGACCTTCTTGGTTGTCTCGTACTTGGCCAACTGAACGCCAATGAAATGCGTCACAAAATTATTGATCCACATGATTATCTTTGAATTGTCAGCCTCCCATGTGTTGAATAAGGTAACATAATCGGTATCCTCGTCATTTGTAGGCTTAACCTTCAAACCTATGACATAACTCCACATTGATTTTCCACGTTAGAAGTTCTTCATAACATAACTCCAATACGTGTAGTTCTTACCAGCCAACTGTACATTAATCGACTGAAGCGAATCATCCTTGCGATGATGAATCAAAAACCCCCAAATATCAAATCTCAAAATCCCAAAGTAAACAGAAATCGAAATTCCCAAATAGCCCAAACAACATATTTGAGTACCTCCAAATCAACAAAATTCAATCAAATAAACAAATGCGAAGTAGACCAAATCAGAGAAAAAATCAAAAAAAGGTCAATTCTGCAACATAAAAATCACATCAAAAATATCCAAAATAAACCAAGTCTACCAGTTCGATCCGCATAAGTTGTCGGATGGATGTTAACTGTTTCCATCAATCAAAGAGAATCTATAAAACGTGGCTCTGATACCATGTTAAAATAGAGAAGAAGTCTAGAATTTTTTTATTAGAATGAATCAATAGACAAATACACAAGACTAGTTTATATAACTAGGTTACAAGATAAAAATGAAAAACACTAAAACAATCCTAAAACCTAATATATGCTAATAAGAAGGGAAAAAACAATCAACTCATTTGCGATTTTAGCTTCAAACGATCATGTCACAATGAGTTAAATACAATATTAATTCAAAGAAAACTCATGAATTCGATCATCAATTCCTTTGAGACTAAAATCAAACATGTTATGCGCACAAACTTTACCAACCTATTTTATACACGTTTTGTACACAAACTTCTCAAAAATTATAATGTGTTCCAATAATATTAAAAAAAACGAGGTCACAAAAAAGTGCAGTAGAAGAATAAGAAAAAAGAGAAGAAAAAATGCAGAGGAACGGCAGTATGAACCAACAAAAACTAATAGGCTAAATTGCAGGTGCAATAAACCAATAAAATCACAAGTTGTTGAAGCCCTAATTTCAGCCGAATTTGGGAAAGTGAGGTGACAGTTTGCTTTTGTTGGGGAAGACAACATTATAATGTTAAAAATGTATTTTATAAAACAGCAGAAAAAGTACTATGCTTTAAGATTTTTAAAAAATACTAAGGTAATCTAATTAAGACATATATTTTATTAATTTTATATGATTTATCGTAAAAATAGCGATAGCTATTCTCTCTGATATGTAATTGGAGACGAATAAACAAATCGAATACTTCAATCTTTCTTTACAATATTTCTTCCCATTTGAAAATTTTAATATAGCCAATTTGGGGCCCCATGGTTCGAATTATATTTGTTTAATATTAAAATCAAATTAAATATTAATAGTAAATATTCACATTCAGTCCACCCTAATCCACCAAAAAGGATAGAAATACTCTACCATCTCTTCCCTATTTGGGCCGAGTACTCAGAGCACAATCGAAATCGATAAATACAAATTAAATATGTAAATTGCATAAAAATGACCCAAATAAATACAAACTAAATATGCAAATTGTATATGAAAATGACATTTCATACTTGATGGGCAAAATTTCTCGTCCTTACTAAAAATATGAGATCATCTTTTATGATCTCGTATCTTAAAACTTACGTTAGCGGCAGGAGCTTGGACAAAAACTGCCTATTTGACCTGAAATGATCATGGACTAATTTGTGGGGCTATTGGAGATTGCCATCACATTTGACTTTGCGTAATACATGATACGCATCTTCTAAATGCGCTGGCATCACCATGATTGAGTTCTTCTAGTTTGATGTAAAGACGGGTTGCAGAAAAGTTTTCCTGGTTCACTATGAGCAACAGGAAACAGGTAACGAGAGGAAAGATCGAGTTGTGAACCGGCATTCCAACTAGCAAGAGATTCAAAGGAACCACTGATCAAGCTGTAATTACTATAGTGCGATATTCCAAATTAAAAAGTTTGTTGATGCGAAGGTTACGTCAATAAAGTTAGTGTAGGCAGTAAAGAAAGGAAAATAAAAACGAAAAGAACATGGCAACTACTGAAACAGGAATTTTGTTTCGCTTTCCCATGGTGACCAAGAGGGCTTGCCTCGAACTCTTTCCAGGTCATGACCACATGCATCGGCTACTGCATCATGGCACGCGGAAGTCATGGCCTCACTGGTGTTTTTGAAGGACTCACCCTACAACATAAATAAAGTTGCAAAGTTAGAAAGAGTTAATTGCAACATAGAGAAAGGCACAAAGAAGAGAGCCAAGGCCTTATAATTCACAAACTGTCATAACTGAATGAGGCTCAAAAAGAATTAAGGTGGCTCTAATAGAAAATGTTCTACTGATAGAAATGTAACTACTAGAAGTGCTATTGATAATAATGATCCACATAAAAGGGCTGCATAGCGTGGTTTCATCATACTTACGTGCCTCACTATCTAATTAACCATTCAGGTTGAAGGTAAATGCTCTTGAACACAAACTAAAGTCTGTTTTGAGAAAAGAAAATGTGAGTTTTTCAAGGCCAAAGATTTAAAATAGTATGATTAGCACACTTCTTTTCGCTCAATTTCAAGTATGTTAGACACTAGTGATGATCTTCCATGACTGTAAAAAGACACTCTTACAAAATATCCATTTTCAAATACTTAGCAGATGGTATCTTTAGGATAATATCTCTTCATCTTTGTGATGGATGATCAGAGCGATTCTTTCGATAAGACAATTTCGTTAAATTTAAGCATGAAGAAGGTAATTTAAATGATCAGAGGGGAAATTAGGATCAAGATTCATACTGTTGTCACACCTAGTTAAACATGAGTTGATGCATGTATTTCAATGATAAGTAGCATTAACAATTAACAGAACTAATAATTTCTAACTTCTCATCTCAAATTACTACTTAGAGTTGAATATGTATGTATAAAAAACCAAGCCATTCAAAATTATCAACTCTACAAACGCAAGTGTCCATTAGGCATTAAGAGGAATCCTCTAAACTAATTACTTTGAACAGGTCTGATACAAACATGATTCACTCACCTCCCAAAACTAGATATCTTTCTGATTTAATCTCTACCATCGAGAATGCACTACTCTGATATTTAAGTCATAATCATTAGTTCTAAATTCGACTTTCAGGTACCAGAAAGATAAGAAGCATCAAATGGTGCAATAATAATTTGGACACAAGAAAAAAAAAAGTTTTTGGGAGGACGGGAATGAATTGCCGTGCATGAGCTGATGTGGCGCCTCCTAGAAAACAACTATGAAAAATATACCAATCTCAGAAAGACGCAATACAAAACATAACAATGAAACACACATTGCAGAAAAAAAATAGTGGGGCTATAGCCACTTGTAAACAAGCTTACCTGATGCGCTGGGATCCCAACATCTCACCGCAACAGTCTAAAGCCAAAATTGCACTCTCAGCCTGCACAGTTTGCAAAACATAATGTTATTCCATATTAAGACAGTGATCTAAAAGGCCAATAAGCAGTTAAAATTCCTCTTGCCGACTAACGGCCTTAGACACCCAAGTACCCTCTGGTTCAATTGACTTGTTACATTTTTTATTTTCACATCCCTTAAGAACACACTCCTTCCGGACCACTTCACTTGTTGTCCTTACTAAAAGTAGATGGTCCAAAATATTTGTAATATTGAAAAATCAAGATACAATTGAGTACATCCTTTCCATTTTGCCCTTAGAAATAATTATTCTAGGAAGTAACAAGCATTGACTAATTAGCATAAAAAACCAAGTGAAGAGCACATACACATACACCAATATTGTGATTGCTTAGATTAACTCTCTTTTTATTTATTGAAGAGAGACTAAAGAGTGAACATTTATTTTAGAGAGATTAGCATTTTAAATTATTAAAAATAATAAGTAAGGTTATAAGGCTATGATAGTCAAAACACAATTTCTTAAGGGACAAGTAAACAAAAAAATCAACAAGTAAAATGGTCCAAAGGGAGTATATGTTTTGACTACCATACCCTTATTTATTATCCTTTTTTTATAATGACCGTGGTGTCCGGCCCAACTTCCGCACACCTCGGCTAAATCCACGAGATGTATGTCACCTCCCACCAGCAACAAGTACCAGCTAACTCTGTCCACACTCTTGGATGCCCCTTATTTTATTAACTAATCATTCAAAAATGTTAATCTCTCCTCAATAAATATTCTCTCTTTAATCTCTCTGAAATAAATAAAAAGTCTGTTTGATGTAAATAATGAGTGCGTAAACCGCCATATTATCATTAGAAAAATAAATGATGAGATTGAAATCACAGGATTGGAGTATATGTACATTCTCTTCACTTAGGTTTTCTATGCTAATTAGTCAATGTTTATTGCTTCCAAGAACAATTATTACTAAGAGAAATATGAGAAAAATGTACTCAATTATACTTTGTTTTCTAGAATGACCACTATTTTAGACCAACTATTTTTAGTTGTACGACAAAGTAAAGTGGACTGGACGGAGTAATATATTAAACTCTCCTTTCTTCAATAGCACTCACATGGACGAAAAGGCGGCCAAAGAATAATGTGCAAGAAGAGAGATACCTTCAGAAGCAACTAAAAGGAAATTCAGTCATACAGCACTCAATAACCCCATGACACAAGAAACCAGGAAAAAAGAGAGAGTTGTTGTCTCATGGCATTTGAATCTATAGGTACATGCAAAATGTCTAATCCTCAGGTGCAGGTACAACATGGATAAAAATTCAAAATGCATGTGTGCAGGAATAAAAGGGTAATTGAAGCAAATAGCTAACAAATACATCCCTACAAAAGATGAGAAAACATACCATTACAAACTCAACAAAAGCTATGCGGGTTGAGTGCACATGATCCGACAAAAGCCTCAGACAAGAAACCTGTGAAGTCACGATGTTCTTCAATATCACTTCTTAAGTTAACAATCCAATCTACTGCAAACATTTAACTTTATACTGACCTCACCGCATCTTGTTTCAAAAAAATTCTTGACGTCAGCCTGAGTAACCTGTTCAGAATAGAGTAATTGGTTTTCAATAATTATAAAATAAGTGGATATTACAATTAAAAAGATATTTGTTAAAAAAATAACTGAGTAATGTGTATCAAAACAAGCAACGATGCAACCAAGGAAAGAAACTTTACTAGATTTCAAGGATGAAAATGTCTACCTTCTTATCAATATTTGTACAATAGACTGTCCTGGCACACATCTCACGCTCATCCTCTGACTGCACAAAACATCAATATCGAATTGAGAACTAAGCATTTAGATCCATGACCTCAAAATTCTACAAGGATGAGATAGAACAACATAAAACTATTTCTCAAGATCATCCACATAGTAGCAATACAAAATGTCAAAGTTCTTATTTATTTATTTACTTATTTGTATAAAGAGCATAATGTAAAAATATTTATTCGTACCCTTGGAAGGAATGTAGGATTCACGGGTAGAATAGCAGTTTTTGAAGGCAGGACCTTCAATGGAGAGAAACATAATATTGTCCCACAAAGGCTAAGAGCTGCTCTTGCAGAGTCTGCTAGGATTCATTCCATGTTAGCTTTTGAATATTCAGCTGTCTTAAGAACATTTCAAGACAAAACATCTAACTTACACTCGCCAGCGAACTCCACAAAAGCAAAACGCAAACGGGAATGTGGATCACCACAGATTCGGCAGTCAACAACCTGGAAAGGAAGCAGCAAAAATGAGAAGAACCATTTAGTTTTTCTCAGAGCACAGGCTGTGTGCTACCCAACAAACATGATGATAATCTAGCTCGAGGAAGAAAAGACGAAACATTCACATTGAGCATAACAAGTAAACAAATAAATTCGCAAATATGCTGGTGGCACTTGAGGGGCAGTTGGTCAATTAACCGATTAGACAAACAAAGCTGCTCTCTCTATGAGGCAAAATTAGTTACTTTGAAAGTATAGCAATTATGACATAACATATATGACACAAAATTCAGATGTTAAGCTAACAAAATTAGACATTAACATTATGAAATTTCACTGCAACCTTCACCACACCTCACAGTCCCAAGACAAGCAGCTAGATCTACACCCTCCGACATGTTCATAAGTTCATGGCAGATTTTTGGTTCCACAATGAATATTTGAACAGGTGTATGAAAATTTAACTTCTCACAAGAAGCCCCTCTGGAAAGACGCACCACGAAGCCAGTTAAAATGATCTTATAAGATAAAAAGGCTACATGCTAATAAAACATTGTCTTGGTGCCTAAAACACCGATCAAACTGTACACTAGCTCTTAAGTCTGGTGACACAAGTTAGCATACCATAGGAACCAATGGCCTAAATGTTCTTCAAAGGAAGCTATTGGGGGTTTTTCTGATCAATTCATTAAATACTCCCTCCCGTTCTTAATTAGTTTGACTTACTTTCCTTTTTAGTGCATTCCGAAAGATTATCACTTTCCCTTTTTTTGGCACCTCTTTGATTTCAACTTTCCACATGACATGTTTAAGACCACGGGATTAAAGGGCAATTTGATACATTCTTCATATCTTTAATTTAAGACCGCAAGACTCTAATTTTCTTAAACTCCATGTCAAGTCAAAACCAGACAACGAATTGCGGCGGCGCATTAATTTAAGCCTAAAACTCATTAAACATCAGGGCAAGATATCTCTTGGCAAGCTTCCTACTTGGAAACTGAAATTAAAATTTTTAACTATAACTAATATTGCTGGGTGCGCCAAGTCACGATGATTTCTTCTTCTACTCCCTTCCCGGAAGAAGATAGAGGGAACTTAGCCTTTGACAAAGTAGTAGCTGACACAGGATTAGCTGGCAAAGGAAGAGCTTCCGCTAAGATTTTGACTTATTTGGAAACTAGATTTGCAGAAATCCATGTATGAACTATGACCCATGTGCTAACTCACCAGAAACCATGGTCATGCAGTAAACAACAACAAATCCCAGCCCCCTCCTTAACATGGTCATCAACAATATTCACTGAGAGCACTGAATAGAGCAACATTCACTGATAGGTGTCTTCATTCAGATGTTTACACTGAATACGATAAGGAAAATGACGAACTTATGTACCATTATAGTGATTTATGAATGTCATATTCTTATTAGGTAAGAATATTACGAATTTCATATTCTTATTAAGTAAGAATATTACAAATGTCACATTCTTCTCATGTCACATTGTTATCACGAATGCCATCTTTTTACTGATTCACATTTAAGTGCTTTTCCAATCAGAGAACTGCTAATCAGGTTTAGATTATCTAATGTATTTCTATGTCAAGGGCACGTGGGAAGTCTACTAGATAGGTCCTTAGTAAGTCGGTCATGTTATTTCTTTTTTTTTAAAAAAAAAAAACATTTTAGGTCTCACATATCCTAGAACGCAAACTAAAGACGTTCCATAGTTGTTCAAAGTAAGCATGCAAGCATGCAGGAGTAAGAAAGTTGGCAGTTTTTAAAAGCTTTTTAGTTTTTCAGCTTAAAACTTGTGACGTTCAGTTCAATGGGTTTATCTCAAATCTTTTGGTGTTTCAATATTCTCTAAGCACTTTACTTTGGAGTTCTTATTTTCATTTTCTTAATCATCTGGCTCTCTTTATGTTCAAGAAAGGAATCTAGAACCTGTTATCTTTTTCTCAGTCCTGCGTCATCTTTCCCATGCTTATCCTAGGTTGTCCACAGCCGATATTAACCAAACTACTCCAAGCTCTAGGTATTAATTAACTCCAGTAAGCTAATGAGCAATTTAAGAAAGAATTATGAAGCAATTTGTCAGTCTTTTCTCTGCTACGGAAACAAATAAAGAAAGAAAGAATGGATATCTTGGGCTAATGAGCCTTCCAACACGTTTTACATGTTTTTGTTTCCTAATTATTATATCAACCAAAAGTAGATCTTCTTTTGACAAATATATTCTACAGATTATTCGTAACATACCAGCATTAGAGGAGGATCCAGAATTTAAGTTTTATGGGTTCAACATTTAAAGTGTTTTTTTTTTTTTTTTTTTTGATAACCAGTTCAACACTTAATGTTCTTGCCTTTGAAACCACTATATCTTTCCAGTTATGAGTTCATATCTACCATTTATTGCAGTTTTCGTGAATTTTTTACGGATAAATTTATACTTTGCACTGGGTTCAGAAGAACCCGGTATCAGTGTGCCACATCCGCCTCTGCAAACACCAATATGTTTTTTTTTTGTTTTATGACCGTGGTGTTCGGACCAACTTTTCGAGCACCTCGATTAAATCCACAGGATACCTGTCACCTCCCACCTGCAAGAAGTTCTAGGTAACTCTATTCACTAAGGCTAGAACATATGGGAAGAATCACCTAGTGTTTTAGTGTTTTTTGTCTCTGCTAGGATATGAACCTCAGACCACCCACTTCATTGACCACTAGGCCAGGTGCAACACCAATATGTTGTTTATAAAACTTATGGATGATATAATATTTCATCAATGATATTAGCTTAACAGACTAGATAACTAATGCATTATGATGTCATACATTATGTTGGTTATTAATTATCTGATAGTCAAGTATTATGAAACTTTATAATGCAGAATTAGGATAAAAAATTTCATATCAAAGCCAAAAAAAAGTGAGCAAAAATATATGATATCGGATTCCCAAGGTAAGTATTTTATTCTGCTAACATATGATAGTAAGTAGCACATAAATATATACCAACATATCATGCTACCACTCCATAAGCAGAGGAAAGGAATTCATTATTTCTCATTTAATTGCATCAGATTAGTGAAACTGTATGCACTTGCGAGCATCAAATGTATAATACAATGAATCACATCAATGTTCAGAAGAAAGTGACTTTTTTGATGAAGTAGAAGAAGACAGTGACTTACTTGTCCATAAACACTAAACAAAGCAGCAAGTTGCTCCTCAGTGACCTAGATATTTAGAAAGCAAAACCAAAGATACCATTTGAGTACTAACAATAAAACATCACAAAATATAAGTGAGAATCTATCCTTACGTAGCCATCTATCTCAGAAACATATACTGTTCGCCTGACACTATCTTCTCTTTGAGCCTTATAAGCTCTATTGTTCATTCTCCTTTTGCCCTGGGTAAAGTTGTTACCCCTCTGTGGAAACACAGTAGAGAAAGATTAGGAGATACTAAAAGGAAAACAAGAAAATGGAAATGGTTGTCCATAATTCAAATATTCTCGTTAGCATATAAAATATGACCAAATTGATTCAGGCAAGGATATATCCGAAATGTCATTGATATGGTCGACCATGATTCAAATATTCTAGTTAACATAAAAAAACAAGACCATATTGATCCAGCCTGAAATGGAAAGTACAGCATTGACAAGTTGAAGAGGCTAGGAAATCATCTGAATGATGTTCTCAAGAAAACTTGAACAACAACCAACTCTAACATGCATAAAGATAAACATTCCCAATAAGGAAATTACCATTAACCAAAGAGAAGTGGAAGTCAAATCGTAACAATATCACTAGTTTAACGAGCAATCTCTAGAGATGACGACTGCTATGCCTCAAGCAAACAAAACTGACATTTAAACTGAACAACTAAATCCCGTTGACCCCATGTTGACATGAGAAACATAAATATGGCACTAAATGTGATGGAATGTTGCAACTGCAGAAGTCAAGTCCCAACAGGATGATTTTCAGTGGGATGAGTTCACTGTATATTGCTTTCTGGTAATACTGATCGTGCCAGAATTCTAGAACTGTGTTCCCAGACTGACTGATGGAAATTCAAGGTGTCATTAGCTTCCCACAACCAATCTCTTTACATGATAATTGATGCCAATCACAATGCAAAACTTTTTTCCACCAAAATCGCTTGAGAACTGAAAAACTTGGTGACGAAATATCTAAATCCGTCGTAATTAAAACAATGAAAGAAAAGTAGCAGCTTCTACTAGTGTCTGACTTCACAAAATTGATTTTATTGTCTTCATAAGTCATATTCTAGAATGAAAAGGAAAAAGATGCATTACTCTACCAGGTGGTCATTTAACATTTCTCCAAAACTGATGACTTCCTTTTTATAGATTATCCTACACTAATAAGTACGTCTTATTAGTATTTTGAAAGAGGTACCCCCTTTCAACAGTCCACAAGTTATCAATTCCTCCAAAACTATTCCATAAAGCTCAAAATGATAAAATCACAACTGCACGTATGCATATTGTACAAACAAATTCCTGAAAAATAGAATTTTGTAGTTTTGAAGTTAGCAAGTGAAGTCAAAGCATATAGAGATGCTTGAACTGATCGGTATGGAAGGTTGAAGCTCTAGAGCCTGTCTGAACAATCACAATGCAATTCTTTACAAATATATTTGTATGTAGACAAACTGACTAAAACATGGGTTCAAGGATAAGAATACAACACAATAATCCTCTATTTCATTCACATATAGCAAAAGGTTCTACTTAAGTATCATCCGAAAAACCAAAGTAATTGAAAGGTCCAAATCACACGTTCATAGTCAGATTAGTACGGCATATTTTCACGTCATGCGTTCACGTTCATATTCAGATTAGCACGGAAAATTTTCACGTCATGCGTTATACCAATTATACTCATCCACTTTTTACCACCTAAGGATCAGCAATGACTAAAATCCATGGATCTCATATAACAAACTGAATCAAAATTTTCACTTCTAATGAATTGAATGCCAGGAATCACCAACAATGAACCAGGTGTAAAAATCCATTTTTCACCATAAAACCTTCGACGAATTTCCTTGATAATTGCAATCCCCGGTTAATACATTCAGTCCATTCGACAATAATTATACTCCTTTACATGATCAATACCTAAACAAATAACTGAAAAGCTCCAAAGATCATTTCATAAAAAGGTAATGTTAAATTTTTCCAAACAAAAAGTCCGAATTACAGCAATTCAACTAAAGTCGTAATGCTTAAACAGACATCTTACCAAGTAATAAATACAACAAAATGCTTAAATAAGAAATCTTGCACACAAGAAAACAAAAAACACACCAATTACCACAAAAAACCAATTCGCATTCCATCACAATTAGTTGGAGTCTAGCAAAACTATTACAATTGTTACATTAAAAACCGACACACACTGACAAAACAGGCAAAAACGTCAAATTTTCGCATTCATCAAGAATTAATGAAGAGTTTTAATCAGAATTACAAAATGAATATCTATGCCCTTCTGTTATTTCCAAAACCATCACTACTCACAGTCTTGTTAGCTGACACACCATTTGATGCAGAAGAAAACAAACACACACAGATTACCACATAAAAAAAAAAAAAAACATGGACTCCATCACAATTAGTGTTGGTATAGCAAAATTACAATTTGCCACGTCGAAACTGAGAACCAATTGTTACATCACGAACAGACACACCATGAGAAAATAGTCAAAAACATCAAATTTTCAAAAATCATAAAGAATTACTGAAAATTTTCAATTAGCACTAAGAAATGAATACCACGAAAGCCTTGTTAGCTGGTATAAAATTATTGAGACCATTTGATGCCCACGAAAAAAAAAACAGAGATTACCACATAAAGAAATTAATAAAGAATTTTAATGCATACCCTTCTGTTATGTCCAAAACCATCAACACCCAGAATCTTGTTAGCTGGCCCAAAACCACTAACAATCATGTGATCACCAGCATGGTTATAAGAAGAAGGAAAAAATTCCTTAGCCATAGGATTGAGCTTAAGTTTTTTCAACATGTCAGCGATATCATGCATCTGATACTCAGATTTCCCATTTGAGTTTAAATGGGAAGAATCCTTAGATTCATCAATGTTGGTGTTGGTGGTAGTAACCGTAGCAGAAATTTTAGGTGACACACATTCACTAACAGGAGTTTCAACCATTGTTGTTTCACCAGCAGCCACTTCTTTAGCACCAGCAGCCATTGATGAAACAAAAAAGAAGAAAAATATGTCACAAAATCCAAGAAAACAGTAGAATTATGTAATTCTGATAAATTAAAACAACCCCTTTTATGTGCAAAAAGATAATCTAATGAATTATTCAAAGGGGAATTTGTTAAAGACCCATTTAGGGAAAAATGGTCTGAATGAAATGGAGAAAAAGAAAAATGAATGAAGAGAGAGAGAGAAAGAGGAAGAGCACAAGAAAAGATAGAAGATGAAAAAGGTAATAGGGTTTAGTATATACATATTAGGAACAAAACAAAATTGATTAACAGAAGGTAGAGGAATTTGTGTAGACAGAGAAGTGGAGTTTGTGTTGTGTTGTGCATTGTATACAGAGGGGGAGAAACAATGAAATAGAGTAGGGAGAAAAAAAAAATGTATTATGAATAGTAACTTTTTTCATATTGATATGAATAAATGTATTCCTATTAAAATATATTATTTAATTTTAATATTAATTTTTTGGTGAACGGCGATTATAACTATAATGATCCTAAAATAATGAAATTTGTAAAGTAAATAATTAAATTATTTTCTAAAAGAGTAAAATGCTATTACAGTTTATAATTTTTAAATGCTATTACAAAAATTTATTAATACAAGAAATTAACAATATCGGCAACTATTTTAGTTATTTTTTAAAATATCCTTGATCAACTGATCGAAAAGATAAAATAACATTGTTAATTCCTATCATTGGTTATTTTAATATAAATAAAAATTTAAGATAAATTTTGAATGAAAAAAAAATCAACAGTCAAAAGTGAATTAAAAATAGATTATAAATTATTTATCAAGTTGAATTTTAAAATTTTATAGTGAAACACTAATTTTTAAATAAAGCAAAACATTAATTGAAAGAGCATAATTGCCATGGTCAACAAATCCTAATATGTGATTGC
>JBDJHY010000014.1:5285327-5296626 GCA_039654485.1 Withania somnifera | reverse complement strand
TGTCTACGTAATCTACTTTAGAGTCTTTGTTTTCATTGTCTTAATCATCTGTCTCTCATTATGTTCAAGGCAGGAATCTAGAGCCTCTTATCTTTTCCTCGCTCTTACTTCTTTTTTCCCATGCTTATCCTAGGTTGTCCACAGCCGATATTAACCAAACTACTCCAAGCTCCAGGTATAATCAACTCCAGTAAACTGACAAGAAATTTAAGAAAGAAGTATGAAGCGACTTATCCGTCATTCACTGGGTACGACAAGAAAAATAAGGGAAGCAAGAAATGAATACCTTGGGCTAATGAGCTTCCAGCATCAATATGTTGTTTACATAACTTATGAATAATAAAATATTTCGTCATTGATGTTTTCGTAACAGACTAGTTAACTAAAGCATATATGATGTCATAAATTACGTTAATTGGTTATTAATTATCAGATAGTCAAGTATTATGAAACTCTATACTGCATCATTAGGATTAAAAGATTTCATATCAAAGCCAAAAAAGAGAGTAAACATATATGGTATCAGATTCCCAAAGGTATTTTGTTCTACTAATGTATGATAGTAAGTAGCACACACAAATATATTACGGTGCCACTCCACATGCAGATGAGAAAACGAATTCATTATTTCTAATTTAGTTGCATCAAGTTACTGGAGCTATATGCATTTAAGAGCGTCCAATATATAATATAATGAATCGCATCAATGTTCAGAAGAAGAAAGTGACTTTCCATGAAGTAGTAGAAGAGAGTAGTGACTTACTTGTCCATAAGCACTAAACAAAGCAGCTAGCTGCTCCTCAGTGACCTAGATATTGAGTAGGCAAAATCAAAGATACCATATGAATACTAACAAGAAAATATCAAAAAACAGATGTGAGAATCTATCCATACGTTGCTATCTATCTCAGAAACATATACTGTTCGCCTGATGCTATCTTCTCTTTGAGCCTTATAAGCTCTATTGTTCATTCTCCTTTTTCCCTGGTTAAAGTTGTTGCCTCTCTGTGGAAACACAGCAAAGAAAGATTAGGAGATACTAAAAGGAAAACAAGAAGATGGAGATGGTTGTCCATGATTCAAATATTTTGGCTAGCATATAAAAGAAGACCAAATTAATCCAGGCAACGATATAACAGAAATGTCAAGCAGATGGTTGTCCATGATTCAAATATTCTAGTTAATACAAAATAAGACCAAATTGATCCAGGCAAAGATATAGCGGAAATGTGAAGTACGTCATTGACAAGTTGATGAAAGAAACATAGTAGCTACTACTAGTACCTGACTTCACAAAATTGATTTTACTGTCTTCATAATAAATGAAAAGGGAAAAGGATGCATTACTCTAACATGTGCTCAGTTTAATATTTCTTCAAATTTGATAACTTTCTTTTTATAGCTTATCCTACACTAATAATTTTACTTTACGTCTTATTAGTATCCATAAAGCTCAAAATGATAAAATCACAAATGCACTTAAGCATACCGTACAAACAAATTCCTGAAAATAGATTCAGTAGTTTTGAGGTTAGTAAGTCAAGTCAAGGCTTATAGATATGCTTGAACCGATCAGTAAGGAAGGTTGAAGCTCTAGAAGCCTTCTAAACAATCACAACGCAATTAGACCTTTACAAACATATTCATATCTAGACGAATTGACTAAAACATGAATTCAAGTATAAGAAAACAACAAAACAATCCCCTATCTCATCCACATACAACAAAAGGTTCTACTAAGTATCATCTAAGAAACCAAAGTAATTTGAAAGGTACAAATCAGACGTTCATATTCAGATTAGTATGACAAATTATCACGTCATGCAGTATACCAATTATACTCATCCACTCTTACTACCTAAGTATACCAAAATTCAATGCTCCCACTCAACTAACTGAATGTCAAATTTCCACTTTTAATGAATGGAATATCAGGAATCACCAAACAATAAACCAGGTGTAAAAATCCATTTTTCACCATAAAACCTTCAAAGATTTCCATGATAACTGCATACTCTGGTTAATACATTCAGTCCATTCAACAATAATTATATTCCTTTAAATGATCAAAGCTCCAAAAATCATTTCATAAAAAGGAAATATTAAATTTTTCCAAACAAAATGTTGTAATTACAGCAATTCAACCAAAGACCTAATGCTTAAACAGACACCTCACCAAATGTAATAAAAACAACAAAATGCTTAAAAAAGAAAAACTTGCACACAAGAAAACAAACACACACAAAAAACCAATACTGATTCCATCACAATTAGTTGGAGTATAGCAAAACTATTATAATTGTTGCATCATGAACCGACACACAATAACAAAAAAGGCAAAAACAACAAATTTTCACCGATCATAAAGAACTAATGAAAAATATTAATCAGAATTAAGAAATGAATATCTATACCCTTCTACTATTTCCAAAACCATCAACGCCTACTGTTTTGTTAGCTGGCAGAAAATTATTAAACGCATTTGATGCAACAAACACACAGAGATTACCACAAAAAATAATATATATGAATTCCACCACAATCAGTTCTAGTATGGAAAAACTACAATTTTCCCCACCAAAAATCTTGAACTAATTTTCAACATCTAATGAACCAACACACACTAACAAAACAGGCAAAAAATTTAATTTTCAACGATCATAAAGAATTAATGAAGAATTTTAATCACATCTAAAAAATGAATACACCCAGAGTCTGTCTTGGTAGCTGATACAAGATTATTGAGACGCATTTGATGCACACAAGAAAAAAAAATACAGATTACCACTAAAAAAATGAACGAAGAATTTTAATCTATACCCTTCTGTTATTTCCAAAACCATCAACAAGCATAGTCTTGTTAGCTGGCATAAAACAAGTAACAATCATATGATCACCACCACGATTAAAAGAAGAAGGAAAAAATTCCTTGGCCATAGGATTCAGCTTATGTTTTTTCAACATATCAGTGATGTCATGCATATGATACTCAGATTTCCCATTTGAGTTTAAATCGGAAGAATCTTTAATATCCTTGGATTCATCAATGTTGGTGGTGGCAATAACAGTAGCATCTTTTTGTGACAAAGATTCAATGGCAGGAGTTTCAACCACAACTGTTGTTTCACCACCAGACACTTCTTTAGCACCAGCAGCCATTGATGTTACCAAAAAAAAAATCTCAAAAACCCAAAAACAGAAAGTGTCGGAAATTCCAAGAAAACAGTAGAATTATGTAATTCTGATAAGTTAAAACAACCCCTTTATGTGCAAAGTTAATCTAACGATGTTTGTTATAAAGACCCATTTAGGGAAAAAGGCTCTGAATGAAATGGAGAGGGGAAGAATAGAAAAAAAAGATAGAAAATGGAAAAGGGAATAGGGTTTTTGTTTATATATATATATATATAGGAACAAAATTGAATAACAGAAGGCAGAGGAATTTGGTGTAGTGTAGAGAGAGATATGAAGTTTTTATGTATATACAGAGAGGGAGAGAGAAGAAAAAGTGTGGAGGAGAGAGAAAAAGAAGGTTGAAGATGGAATAATTTATTTATTATTTTATATGACTGCATGCATCAAATAATGTCATTGTTATAATAAAAATATATATTTATATTTAAATTTAAAATATGTTAAATTAATTTAAATATTTTATAATAAAAATTTAAATATTTAAAAATTATATAAAATTTTAAAAAGAGAGAGAAAATTTAACTAAATTAGTTTTTTATTTAATATATTTTTAAAAATAAAACATATAAGAATATTGTGATAAATAAAATAGATCGGAGAAAATATTACGTAATATTACTTTATTCTTTTCAGTAGATTTATGTAGGCGTTTGCTCATAAATCTCAAAAATATTTATTTTATTTTAAATTAGTGGAGTTTGAGCTAAAAATACAATTTTATTTAGTTGTAGTTTACTAAAAATATTTTTTAAAAATTCATGTTTAATGTATTTTTTTTTTCTAATAGTATGATTTGTATCTCATAATTTTAAAAACTAACCAAATTATCTAACTTTGACTAATTACCTGAAAGAAATAACTAAATCCTTTTGGTAAAAAATTAATAATGTTGATATTTTTAGTTGTTGTTTAAGATATTTCCCTATCAACTGACCTAAAAAATGAAGCAGCATTATTAGTTGATGGTTAATTAATATAAAAGATGATGTTATTTTTATAAATATAAAAATTTAAAGTAAAATTTGAAATTAAAAAGAAATCAACAGTAAAAAGTGAATTAAAAATGAATTGCAAATTATTTTTCAAATATAAAATATAATTAATTTAATTTTTTATACTTAAATATTAATTTTTAAATAAAGTAAAATATTAATTTAAAGAGCATAATTTTCATGGTCAAATAAATCCTAATACTATCTGATTAAACAATTATATATAAGTAGATAGGAAAATTGCTCTTTTGACATTGTTGTTGAGAAGGTACCTATAGGACTACTCAAAGCAAAAGTTTAATCACATATTTTAAATTCACCATTTTTATTTTCTCAAAAATTAAATTTGAACCCTAAATTTGCAATTGAAAATTACCATTAAAAAATAAAAAAATTATATTTAAAAAACGCCCGTGCAAAAATTTTAATGCTTTATAAGTTCAAGAGAATAATATTAGAAATTGATTGATAGATGAATGATATGAGAAAACAATAAGTTGTTTTGAAGAGAGAAGAAATAAAGCCTGAGTTTTTGAAAAAGAAAAAGAAATAAAAGCGTATAATTTGAGTCTGAATGATGTTAAAATTACTTATTATATGTAATTCAATTAGATATACTCAGATTTATTAAGCGGTATTTAAAAAAAAAATCAAATACACTTAATAGACTAAAAATCTGAATCATTTAAATTTAGATCTTCATTATCTGCAAACAAATATATAACCAAGAATAAAATTTGAAATGAATGAGCCAAATTTATATTTAATTCTATTTAAATATTATTATTGAGAGTATTCATCCATCGCGTGTTCTTAATATTATGTCTTGAAAAGAACTTAAACCTGTAAGGAAACACAATTTATTTACACTTGATTTTTATTGTAATTATCAACTTTAGTAATCAATTGATAAATTAATGTATGATTATATATTAATAAATTATAATTAAATGATAAATATAAAAAAAAAATTATATGAACAAGGAGGGGGTGTGGGGTGGGGGTGGGGTGCTCTATTTTTGGAATTGTTGGTGGGGGAAGGAAAGTGATTGTACATATTGTCATGGTTCTTGTTGACAGCAATGGTGCATTCACTATTCCTTGGATTTTTTTAATAAAAAAATAAAATAAATAATTATAGGTAATTAATGAGTACTGTTATAATTCATATTTAATTTTTTTAAAAAAATTGAACATCTATTTATTTTGAAATAACTTTAAATATGTAATGTGTCATGATGTTTATAATTAAGATAAATATAATTAAATAAATATAATCAAATAAAACTAAAGTCTCCAATCAATTACATGTACAGTAGTTCTCTTTCTTTTTGTTTTCATAAAAATATTTTACTTTCTCTTTTAAAAAAAAATTAAAGTATTCAATACTTTTTTTTTATATTAAAAGTATTTAATATCAGCTAAGAAGTTTAGTCTGATATTTAAGAAAATAAATATATTAAAATACTTCAGAATATTCCCAAATGGAATTAGAATAAAAAGTTGGTCATGATTTGAGAGGAATATTATGATTTTTTATTTAGGGTAAAACTAAATCAATTCTTTTACGATACTTTAACTAAAGTTATAAGATCAGATAAAAAGTAATATATTTAAAAAAATTAAAAATTAAATTATTAAAAATTATTATACCCAGTCTTATATTATATTTTTATAAAAAAAATTATTTTGATAATTTGAATTTATGACCTCTAACTTATATGATAGTAATTTTACAATTATGAGACAATCACATGATTTTTCCTAAATTATTGTTAGTTTTAATTTAATAATTATGTACAAATTTTGAGGAAAAGCAGTTACATTTCTTTCACATCACATCATGGAAAGAGAATTGGCACAAAATTAATGTTAAATTCTCTAATGAGTGTAAACGACAATAACGATAACATATACAGTAATTTTTTATCAAATAAAATTTAAAGAAAATAAAATATACATAATTTATAAAATTTATAAAAAAAATAAAATATATATAATTAATAACACTATTTTATAAATAAAATAAAAAATATATATTTTTGATAACTTTTGATTTACGACAAACACCACCGTCCAATGGATGCCCACCTAAACATTCTGACACGTTTCCCAAGTCATAATATATCTATGATGACTAAGAAGAAGGGAAGTCAAAATATTATTTTTATGAAAATTCGAGAAGTTTTTCTAGTTACACAAATAAATTTGGCTTGTAATATTATTAGTTTATACACTTTTTAAAAAAAATATATTAAATAAACATAATAGTTTGATACATATTCTTGTTTAATGCTTGATCTTGAGTTATTACTTTATTTTTCACTATCACGTTAATCTTTTTATCATAATTATTAGAGTAAGAGTAAAGTTAAAGAAAAAAGAAATTAATTTCTCTTTTATTTTCCTAAAACCATAATTGTTTTAAAATAATTATTTTTAGTAAACGTGATTAGGTAAAATGAATTACTGATTCAGATTAATGGAAAATTTTAATTTATATCAACTTGCTAAAGATAAAGAGGAAATGCCCTGTACCTTTTTTTCACCTTTTTCTCAGAGAATTAAAAATAATTATATTATAATTATTGAATTTTAAATATTTAGGAGAAAATGCAGTAGCAAGATCATAGTGAATATAAAATTTGAAGTTTTAAATTATAAAATTTCTAACGGAGAGTGTTTTTCTAATATATAAATATATATAACGACTTCGTCATTGTATTTTGATTCTCCTTAATGAAAATAACGACTTCGACCATTACTGACCCTAGATATGTCGTAACAATGACGTAAATTTAAGTTGATCAGGCTCAGATCAGCCCTATATATATCTTTGTATTTTGATTCTTCTTAATAAAAATAACGACTTTGACCATTAATGGCCCTATATATGTCGTAACAATTACGTAAATTTAAGTTGATATTGCTTAGATCAGCCTTATATATATCCTTGCATTTTGATTCTCCTTCATGAAAATAATGACTTCGGTCATTAACGGCCCTATATATGTCGTAACAATTATGTAAATTTAAGTTATCAGGCCTTAAAAGCCTCACACCATTTAAAGATAACTTCTCAAATCTTTTAGCTACCAAACATTTAGAGATCTTACAACCTTATATGTAGCTTCCCAACCGATTCAGTTACCAATGTGGGACTTTGTTCGCATGCCCAACAATCTCCCCCTCGAACTAAGTTATCATGTGACTCAATGCCACGATTCATGGGTCACCGAAATTCATTGTGTGCCATCTACATTGTTTGAGTATTATAACAACTGAAGCTGGCAACTAGCTTCTTCTTGTATGTGCACTCCAAGCTCATAAGAGCAAGCAAACCGCGCTCCATCACTCAACCACATCACCATACTTGTTCCGCCGAACCTGAGTACTGATACCAATTGTTGGACTCAGACCAGCCCAAAAACACTCTTACATGCTGTAATATTATCCGCTTTATGTCAAATCCTCACGGTTTTCCCCTAAAATGGCTCACACCATTAAGAAATCCTACACCCTATATTTTACACTTTCCAACCTTTTCAACTACGACTTTATTCACACCCCCATATATAACTTTCCAACCCTTTCAGCCACCAATATAAAACTTTATTCGCTCACCCAACCCGGATATAAGCAAAGTTGAATTGAACAACGATGACGAATAAATAAAGATGGTATGGCGTGCTTCTTCCAAAGTAGATGCCTTGTAACACAAAGTTTATATAATTGCAAATACCGAACTTTTCACATGAATAGTGCATTTGACGTTAACTCCTATATAATATATGCATACAAACAAAAAAAAAAATATTAACTTTCACATTAATTAAATTCTTCATTTATTTATTTATTTATTTACCAAAATGCATAAAAAGAACAGTCTATTACCACTCTTGAATGATATAATATAAACATAATTGTCATTAACAAAGGTTTTAGTGTAATAGATTCAAAATTAAATCAGATATTTTGAATTTGAATCATGTTTGACATAATATTATTTTTTTATATAAATATCTCTTCAATATACGTTATCTAAAGGATCTCGAAAATTCATCAAGGTACGAAATTCAAGGTTTTTTAGAAAATGATTTTTTTATTCAAAAATTACATAACCGCATAAATAAACTCACACTAAACCGTCAATTTAGATTACATTTTATTTTAAATAAATTTTTTTTTTATGAAAATAGAATTTTGAATTAGGTGGAATATGTCAAAAGTAAATGTGGACAATGAGGAATCTAATTCTTTGGCTTTTGATGAGCATCCCTTTTTAGATTTCTCTTTGCTTCTCTTCTTTCCTCACTAATCATTAATATATATTTGACCTATGCCAAAATGTTTGGTAGAAATATTATAATTTACAAAATGAATAACAATTTGAGGCATCTTCCCAATTTTATTAATAGCAATAATTTTCTTTGTGGTTTATGATCATTGACTTATTTGTCTTTTTTTTTTTTTTTATAACAATTCATTTAGTATAATTATTATAAATATTTAAAATTTTAATTTAACTCATTTTTCAAAAAATAATAAAAAAGTATATTTGAACTGAATATGTAATAAGAGGTATATTTAAATTATTATTGAAAGTATTGAGATATATTTGAACCTTTGATAAAATTTATACTACTCTATCATCAATTCCCACCCCACTTTATTTTGAGAGGATTTTCTTTGTTGTTCATGTGGAATTTTAATTAGTCCAATGGTAAAAACCAGATCAAATACAATCACATAAATGCTTGCGGAAAAACTTACGCAAGGATTTTAAGTCAGTAATATATGCATATTTGATAGAGTTTTTAAAAATTTATAAAATTTGAACTATATTATTATTAGGGAGAGGGGTTAAATATACTCTCTTACTATAAAAAATAATTAAAAAATATATGTTTCATTATATTTTTTATTCAAATATACCCTTATTGATAGATTTTCAATCCAAATATATTCTTGTACTGTTGAAAATAATTTAAATATATCCCTTGTTATATTTTCAGTCTAAGTATAACTTTTATGTTATACTTTCAATCCAAATATACTGCTCCTATTATAGCCTGACACGATTATTTTTTAATCTTAACGAAAAGACAAATGACAAGTTCATGATCAAAGCATCCACATCTAATTTTAAATACTCAATTTTTCTAGTAAACCAATCGTTTAACTCATCCCTAATTCATTCCCTCCGCCTTGAGTTCTATTCTTTACATATAAGCTTAGAAGACTTGAACTGTTTTTGTTTTCTCAACGAAGCAACTTAGAGAAAAGAATTCTCTTCTATTCTGTATCTCTATATGCTACACTTGAGTCCAATAACAAATAGTGAATATAACATGCATGTTTATTAAATTAATAAATGTTCTTAAGGACGATAGTCTTTATAGGTAACTAAGTATAAATTTTGTCTAAGAAAGAAAAAAAAATGATTTAAGTTTTTTCCTTGTAAATGATTAGGGTGACTTCCTTTCAGAGTGGAATATAGGTTATAAAGTCAGAGTATAAAGTTTCATCGTTAATTTCTTTCCTTAAAGTATCAAGTTAAACAAAATAATTTCAAGATACGATGATAGAAATTCATCAAGAACGATAGAACTACAAAAAATGAAATAAAAACTTATTAAGTTGAAAGAGAGTGACAATATCATCATCAACAAAGCTACCAAATATAAATCATGTCATAAAGGAGCAACAAAAAAAATTGTAGGTGAATTATTTGATATTGCGCTTGTCACTTGTCTTTTTCCGTCAAAGATTAAGGACAGTTTTGTATCAAAATATATTGGTGGGAGGGTTATATCTAGATTGAAAGTATAATAGAAGAGATATATTTGGACCGAAAGTATAATAATTTGACTTAAAAATATAACAAAAATATATTTAAATCATTTTCAATAGTACAAGAATATATTTAACCCCTTTATCGTTGTTATTAAGTTCGATTAAATCGATGCATAACTTGTACTCTACCTCTACCCTAAGGTGTAAGAAGGGGAACTAGCTAGAGTTAAATATGTACATCTTTATTACATTTTCCAGTCAACACACAAAACATTTAATCTAACAAACTCCTAAAGGCAAGCATGCTAAATCATATGATCAGTTAATCAATCCATCCCTTCTCATTTATTTTATTGTATTTGTAATTAAAGAAGCAAAAAAGAACTTTTTAATACTACATAAATTGTTTTTTTATTTATTCATTTTGAAGTTTTCATGTTTCTTAAAAAATAATGACTGACATGAGAATTTTATTATAGTATTTATATTGGTTGATATTTAGATTGAGAAATGATTTGGAGAATAAGAAATTAATATAGAAATATAGTATAAAAAAGTAAAAATGAATGCTGAGATTTGACACTTTTGGTGGTGTTGTCCGTGTATCTTAATATTACACCCAAATACGGCATTGAATGGCGTGCCTGAGACATAGTTGTAACTACATCTTACATCACTTGTACGCAAGTTTATGCCTTGTAACTCAGCCAGAAAAAGAAGTCATGCTCTCAAAAATGTTGATTGACAGTTCATTTTATTAAAGATAATTTGATATCAACCTTAAACCCCAAAAAGAATATGTATTTTCATTGAAAAGGTCAAGGTTGAGAACCCCTCCCTTTTGAAAGACGAGTTAGTTTTGTTACTTGTTGTTGCTTCCTTGGCACGTAGGGTCAGAAAACACTAGAGATTTGCTTGACCCCTGAGGAAAATGAAATGTAAAAGGCAATAGAAGAAACAGAAAAGAAACACATAATCTATTGACCAATCATGTTTCTTGCCCCATATGCCAAGCCAAGACAATACAGTTCTCCCAGAGAATTTTCAAATGTTTCTAATGCTTCAAGTAAATGAAGGGATCTATCAATTTCAGATCAGTTCAGTGAATATGAACACTTCCGCGTATGGAAAGACGCGGAAAAATCAAATCCTTTCTACAAGTTTGTTGCAGTCCAAGATGCCTTCTTGAAGTGGCATATTGTGCTATCACTAAGCCGAGAACTATATACAATTGACTTGTGCATGTGAATTTTCATAGGGTTGTTGCACATTTTTATCCTATGTTCACCCAGATTCAAGTACAACTCCATGCTCTA
>JBDJHY010000014.1:5205016-5217003 GCA_039654485.1 Withania somnifera | reverse complement strand
CAGCGTGAAACCATGCAAGAGAGGACACGTAGCCCAGGGATATATATATAAGCGAGAAGGCCAGCAAATAGGTTGTAGGCCAAAGTAATAATAGTAATGGGGCTTCAAACTAGTAACTCTGTCCCGAGCGAGCTATTTACCAAACATATGCATAATTAAATACCCAATGTGAAAGAGTAATCCATACTCTACCTAAGAAAACCTCAAAAAGGGCGCTGGCATACTCAAAAATCAAGAATGAGATCGAAACTCACACGAAGCTAGAAAAAACACAACTCACACTCCAAGACTCGTAAAACAAGACTCCTATTGCTATATAAATAACGGGATCAGAATCCAAACTAAAAATGAGTCTGTGAACCCTCATAACTTGGAAAAATAGAATATTTATACCACCGTGTAGAGCGCAACTCATAGATCGTGTGGTACAAAATACGGCTCAAACCAACAATAGAAAATGAATCACCGGGGAAGTTTATATAATAAAAAAAACTTTACAATAGAGAAAAATAAAAAAATTATCAGGTAGAAACGATCATAGAACCACCACAAACCAATTCCACAGATCAAAACTATACCTTAAACCCTTTATAAACTAAATTGCTCAATTTTTAGAGAAAGTTTTTGGAGAAAAATGTATGCTCACATTTCCTTCCACAACAAACATAAATAAGTACTATTTATATATAAACACTGCTAGCCTAATTAAGTTTCAATTATATTTAGGCAATCATCAGGGGGGACAAGGTGGTGGGGCATAATTATTAATAGGATTTTTTTGTTTAATTAATAGTTATTCCTCTCGATTTGTAAATATTCAAGTATTGTATTAACTCATTATAAAAAATTGCAATAATTTAAATATACCAAAATTAGTAAGAAAATTATTTCTAATAAAACCTATCCCTTGAAATAATAATTCTCCCACATAATTTTATATGCTATCTTTGATAAAATATTAATAACTTATAACTTTTTGCAAAACAATAAGTATGAGACTATATTATTTCAAAAGACTATTCCATAACCTTGTGATCAATTTTAGGAAGATGCTAAAACATATCTTTTGTTTTAATTAAATAAAGGAACATAATTATTATTTAAATTTAAAAATTATAATTCAGCAGTACCACACCGCAACTGAAAGCCCCGAGATCCAAATCAAAAGTCTCTCTAGTCCATATTCCGGAGCTAAAGAAACTGTCAAATTTTAATTTCGAATACGTTTCCAAGGAATTTATTCTCGAAGTACCCAATTCCAAAGTTAAAACTCTAAAAGGGAAATCGAGATAAACACGACAAAATTGTCAGGTGTCCGAACTACCCGTCCTAGCAAGTCACAAATAACTTCAGGCAGTTACAAGAACATTCTAAACACAGAAAAATTGCTGAAATACAAAAAATGACCCCAGGAGTCATTACAATTAATAAGAAAAAAATAACAATTATAATTCATTTTGAGAAGGCTTGTGGTGGTATATAGAGAGGGTAAAAAGAACTTGTACATAGTGTTCATCGATCTAGAAAAGGCTTACAACAAAGTTCCTAAGGAGGTTTTGTGGAGGTGCTTGGAAGCTAGAGGTGTCCATGTGGCTTACATTAGAGCAATAAAGGATATGCATACCGGAGGCAAGACTCGTGTAAGAACAGTGGAAGGAGATTTTGAGGCCTTTTCTGTTTTAATGGGGTTGCACCAGGGTTCGACTCTTAGCCTATTCTTATTTGCCTTGGTGAATGATGTTTTGACATGTCGAATCCAGGGTGAGGTGCCTTGGTGTATGTTATTTGCGGATGATGTAGTTCTGATTAATAAGACTCGCGGAGGTGTCAAAACTAAGTTAGATGTTTGGAGACATACCCTAGAGTCTAAAGGGTTTTGGTTGAGCAGGACTAAGACAGAGTAGTTGGAGTGCAAATTTAGCGAAGCACTGTTTAGGGATGAAGTGATAGTGAAGCTTGACAGTCAGGTCATTCAAAAGAAAGATAGCTTAAAGTATCTTGGGTCTATGATTCAGAAAAATGGGGAGATTGATGAGAATGTCACTCACCGAATTAATGCAGGGTGGATGAAGTGGAGGCTCGCTTTGGGAGTCTTATCTGATAAAAAGGTGCCCCCTAAACTTAAAAGTAAATTCTACTGGGTGGCTATTAGACCGTCTATGTTATAGGGGGCGGAGTTGACCTATGAAAAACTCTCACATCCAAAGGATGAAAATGCCAGAAATGAAAATGTTGCGATGGATGTGTGGAGTAACTAAGAACGATAAGATTAAGAATGAGGTTATTCGTGATAGGGTGGGGTGAGCTCGGTGGAAGATAAAATGCGAGAAGTAACATCAAGATGGTTCGGACATGTGATGAGGAGAAGCTCGGATGCTCCAGTGCACAGGTGTGAGAGGGTGTCGATGGATGGTTTCAAGCGAGGTAGAGGTAGACCGAAGAAGTATTGGAAGGAGGTGATTAGATATGACATGGAGCTCTTACAGCTTACCGAAGACATGAAACCAGGATAGGAAGTTGTGGAGGACGCGAATTAAGGTGGTAGGTTAGGGGTAGGTATAAATTCCTGCTAGTAGTACGTTTCTCATGCTAGTAGTAGGGTAGTATCCTGCCTTTGCTGTTTAGATTGATTGTAGTGTTATTTTCTACGTGGCACTGTTTATGTTATTTACTTGTCATTTTCAAAAATTTACATTATTTATTGTTGTACTAAACAGTGGTGTTTGTCGTGAGCCGAAGGTCTTTCGGAAACAACCTCTCTACCCACCTATGGGTGGGGTAGTGGTATGGACTGCGTACACTTTATCCACTCCAGACCCCACTTGATGGGAAATTACTAAGTATGTTGTTGTTGAAATTAAAGAATTTTTGCACCGTGTACAATAAGCAGAAAGGACATGGAAAACTTCAACAATTCAAAGTAGGTACCCTTTCTTACGAGAAAATTTTACTCTAATATCAGTCCTCATCAGAATAAGTCCCATTACTGCATATGATGAGAACAATATGAAGAAATATTGTACCTTACCAATAAAAGCAGATGAACCTCCTAACTTCGAGACACACACAGCAACATTAGCAGGTGCACCACCTGGAGCTTTTTCGAAGGCAGGAGCTTCCGCAAGTGAAACTCCACCAACAGTTGGGATGAAGTCAATGAGCATCTCTCCAAAGCAAACAACCAAATTAGACTTCTTTGATGCCTCACCATTTCTATTCAAAGAAAGATCTTTCACATTGCCTGCAAACATCCAAATTCTGCTGTCAAGGGAGCACACAGCCAATTGACCAAGTTCTCTTGAAACAAATAAAATCATGGCAGCTTCTAAATTGAAAGCATCAAAAGTTCTATTTTTAAATTAAAAAAACCTCCCTGCAATTTACTCTTCTCAAAAGGTTTGTTAAACCCCCCCAGCGAACAAATATAACTACTAAATTCATTCAAAACAAAAGAGGCAGGTGGAAACTTTCACTTTGGGCGTGCATTAACAAACTATAGCTAATAAATCCTTGTTTTCATAACTACAGAGAGTAGTTCAGAACTAGATCAACCAGAAAGCACTTTCCATTCTTTTTATCAGAAATAATTCCAAGATCCACAATAAAACTTACTCCGTCCATCCCAAATTCAGTATCACCTTAGAAAAATTCTTTTTGTCCCCAAATAAGTGTCACCTTAAGAATTCAAGACAAAAATTAGTACTATAATCCATTTACTAATATGTTCAATTTCCAAGAGACATTTATTAAACTGAGGTAGTTTAGAACTCACCCCAGACACCACTTTTGTTGTGATAATATACTGGGTATGTTGTTGTTGTAAGTAGTTTAGTACACATTATCTATATTGATTTATTAATGGACGTGATTTTTGCTAAAGGTGAAACACGTATTTTGGGACGGAGGGAGTAAAACGTAACACTTGAAGAGAAGCGCAACACGACCCATATGGCCAATTTATATTGTGATGATTTCTTAGTAGCAAGACAGGAAACTTAATAACAAAATCAACTACGAATACAGTGCATAGAAAGAAGCCGTAATCTAGCATCAAGATCAAACAACAAAGATTGAACAAGATTCAAGAAAGTGTACAACACTGAAACAAATACTAAAAGACCAAAAAGTCAAATCGCGCGTCTATCATTTGTAAGATGTTCTATAGACTAAAGAGATAGAGATAGAAGATACAGAACCTGAAATGGATTCCTCAGCCATATTGTCAAAAGATGCGATAGCAAAGATGGGGTCTTTGGAAATATCAACAAGCTAAGAGATACGCGTCAATACGATCTAATGGAATATATAATGAAGGAGCCGCCTTGGAGAGGGATTTATCAAGTTAACAAGAAAGAAAAAATCAAAATACAATATGAATCTCCTCGCTTTTGTCACCCTTTTTACTAGTACTACCACTTTTGCTGACACCGACACGGCATGAATTGTACCTTGAAATTTTTTGTGTGTGTCTCGAACTCAAATGAACCCCAAAACCAAAAGCATCAAAAGGTATAGAAATGACTCGAATCATTAAAGAAAATATCAAATTATGTTTAGCGAATTAATTTAGGTTATATTTATTTTTATTAAGATTGAGATGTTTTGAATAGGATCGATTTTCAAAGGTTTCGGTAGGGTCACTTTTGGTGAATGGCGTGCGAAGTGCATGTGGAACGGGTACGGAGAAAAAGAATGTATATTGAATAATTAAGAAGTTATTTTTAGATTTATATACTGAATAATTAAGTTTATCTGTTTTTCAATATTTGAACATACATAATTTATTTATTTATAAATATAATAAATATAGTTTCTTCCTCTCGTTTTATGTGGTATCATCTGACTTGATACAAAATTTAAAAAAACAGGAGGACTTTAAAACTTGCATTTAAAATAATTCTTAGATATTTGTGTGGTTGTAAATTATTCCATTAAGGGTAAAATGAAAATTTCATAGTCAATTGGTTACTAAATATAGTGAGGTAATATTATTTTTCGGACGAACTGAAAAGAAAAGGGTGACATATAAAATGAGACAAAGAGAGTATAATTTAAAGAATTAATTATTAAAATTTTAGAAAAATATCAACTTAATAAAATAAAATTATTATTTGATTAAGAAGTGAAACATTTATATTTGTTTATGATGATGGATATGGTTTATAATAATTGTAGCGATGATTATAGTTAGTGTTAGTGGATAGAATTGTAGTGGTGATAATTATGGCGATGGAGGGTAGTTGGTGTTGTAATGATCGTTATGATGGTGGTGGTTGTGATGTGAAGTTGGTTGATATTAGTATGTGTAGGCATTGATCGTGGTAGTTGAAAAATGTGTGATGGTGGTTGTGTTGGTGGTAATCGAAGACAATGTTAGTTATGATGACGGAGATGGTTCCAGTAGGGATAGACTAAAGTGATGGTAGATGCTGATAGTGATAGCGGAGCATGGCAGCACCAACAACAATGGTGGTGGTGATGGTGGTGGTGGTGGTGATGATGATGGTCAAAGAATATGTTGAGTTGATGATATGTTAGTGATAGTTAGTCGTGGGGCTAGTTGTAATAGTGAAGTTAGTTGGTAGTATAGATTGGGCGATAGTGATTGATAGTGGTGATGTCCTTGACGTGTCAATGGATATAATTATAATAATGAAGGTGGTAGGTATGATAGAAACTGACAACAGTGGTAAAGGTGGTTGGTGGTTGATAAATATCACGATGGTTGACAATATTGTTGGTGGCAAAGGTGGTTAGTGGTAGTTGATGATCGTGGATAAATTGGTGGTGAATATTATCGCACACAAGAATACCTTTTAATGATATTAAGACTTGTTTCTTAATCTTAATGATTAAAACCTATTAAGAGCTTAAATCTTAATATAACATATGCACTTAATGGTCTATGTGCCTTTTCCCAGACGATCCTTCCTAGTACTATTATATTATTGTTTACAGAAAGATATTTGAATTAAATTAATTTTTAATAAAAAAGATAAAGTGGATTAAATAAGCCGCAATATAAAATAGAACAATTTATTCCGCTAAGTTTCCTTTTCTTTCGTTAACGTTTGTTAGGATGGATCGTTTGAAAAAAGACACATAGCGGACTAAATTAATCCGTTAACCATATTTTGATACTCTTTTGCGGATCATTTTTATTCCTTTGATGCTTTTGAGGGTCATTTTAAGTATGGACTCATAAAGTAATTGCTTGCGGTACCATATCACCAATTGAAATTTCACATTCATAATTTCTTTATGACATTTTAATCCATATGAACAAATAAAATTTACGGGTAAAGAGTTGATTTGTGTTAATATTTTAATATAATTTTTTTAATAATGAAATTTACATGTAATTTTGATCGATTAACTAACTTGTTGTTTAATCTAATTTAACTTGTTAATAAACAAGAAGAATAATATACTTATAGTAGTTTCGTAAGTGGAGTTGAAAAGTATAGAAGGTTGGAAGTTCTTATCACTACCTACGTGGGGGTAGAGAAGTTATTTTTAATAGATCATCAGGTCAAAACATATGTCGTTAAGTAGGATTGCAAGAAATAACTATGTAACACAATTCAAAGTAAATAAAGCGACAACTAGTACCATTTATCCTAATTATCTGTCTTCATAATTTTCTATCTAGGTTAAGTCCTCTGTAAATTAGAGTTGATCCAAGTCCTGTCTAATCCCCTCCTGCTAGATTATTTTTTGACTTACCTCTACCTCTCTTAACTTATTATATTATGACCAACTTCTCACATCTACTAATTGTTACATCCTTACACCTCTTTTTTCACATGACCAAACTACCTCAACCTCGTTTCACTTATCTTATCCGCCACCGAGGTCATTCTCACCTTGTCCCGATTAATTTCATTTCCAATCATATCTCCCCTAACTTATTTACTAGTAGTTAGAAATATATACTCGAGAGACAATATCCACCTTTCAAATACAGTTACATCGATAGAATAAAACAAGCAATAATTTTCGTTCTCTTTATATGTAACAAATACCGGAGAAACAATAAAATAAATACTTAAAATTAAATATAGGTAATTATTATTTTCATCTCAAAATAAATATCATTTTAATTTATTTTACATCATTTAAAAAACCTTTATATTTTATGAGAAATGAACACTATTAAAAAATAATAACAAAATTTATTTAATTAAATTCATTTTGATTAAATATTACTTATTTTGAGATGGAGAAAGTACAAACAATATGAAGACAATGCCACAAGAAAATAAACAAACGACGAAGACGAGCGACTGCAGATGTTTTGGACATATATAGGACAACAACATAAATTCCAATAAAGTGGGTATGGGAAGGGTAAAGTGTTACAGTCCATAACGCAACTTCAGAGTTGAGGTAGAGAGGTTGTTTCCGATAGAACCTCTGCTCACGATAAAACTACAGTCTAATGAAACAATAAACTACATCGATAGAATAAAACAAACAACAATTTTCGTTCTCCTTATATGTAACAAATATTGGAGAAACAATAAAATAATACTTAAAATTAAATATAGGTAATTATTATTTTCATCTCAAAAAGAGTATCATTTTAATTCATTTTACATCATTTAAAACACCTCTATATTTTATGAGAAATGAACACTATTAAAAAATAACTAAAAATAATTCTAACAATATTTATTTAATTAAATTCATTTTGATAAAATATTACTTATTTTAGGATGGAGAAAGTACAAACAATATGAAGACAATGCCACAAGAAAATAAACAGACGACGAAGATGAGCGGCCGCAGATGCTTTGGACATATATAGGACAACAACAAGAACAATATAATAGTAAATTCCTACAAAGTGGCATATGGGAGAGGGTAAGGTGTTACAATCCGTATCGCAACCTCAGAATTGAGGTAGAGAGGTGTTTACGATAGAACCTCTGCTCATGACAAAATCATAGTCTAATGAAACAATAAACTACATCGATAGAATAAAACAAGCAATAATTTTCGTTCTCTTTATATGTAACAGATATTGGTGAAATAATAAAATAATACTTAAAATTAAATATAGGTAATTATTATTTTCATCTCAAAAAGAGTATCATTTTAATTCATTTAATATCATTTAAATAACCTCTATATTTTATGAGAAATAAACACTATTAAAAAATAATTAAAAATAATTCTAACAATATTTATTTAATTAAATTTATTTTGATAAAATATTGCTTATTTTAGGATGGAGAAGAAAGTACAATCAATATGAAGACAGTGCCACAAGAAAATAAATAGATGACGAAGACGAACGCCGCAGATGATTTGGACATATATAGGACAACAACAACAACAATATAATAGTAAATTCCTACCAAGTAGGGTATGGGGAGGGTAAAGTATTACAGTCCGTATCTCAACCTCAGAGTTGAGGTAGAGAGACTGTTTTCGATAGAACCTCTGCTCACGACAAAATCACAGTCTAATAAAATAATAAAAACTATATATAGTAACAAAACGACATCTAATAGCAAAAATAACTCTACCGCAGAATAATACAACAATCAATTTTCCTAGACAACAAACATTAATATAACTCCAAGGGTAATACACTACAATCATCGCACTACAACTCTACTAACACGAAAAACAAAATGAAGCACACCTCCCTACTAGCAAAAACTCATTCCTTCCTGCTAATCTTTCATCCCAATTCTCATCCTCCGTACCTTTTTATCTAGGGTCATGTCCTCGGTAATCTGTAACTACTCCATGTCATATATGATCACCTCTCTTCAATACTTACACCTACACATTGGAGCATCCCAACCCCTCTTCATCACATGCTCAAACCATCTCAACCTTGTTTTTCATATATTGTCTTCCACCAAACTCACCCTCACCTTGTCACGAATAACCTCATTCCTAATTCTATCACTCCTACTAATTCCACACATACATCGCAGCATCCTCAGTTATGCCGCCTTTATATTTTGGATGTGAGAGTTCTTTACAATAGACCAAGGTTGGTCTTTACACTTGCCAATTTTAGCTACTAAACAATCTCTTATTAAGCCACATGGCTATATATAATAGTAGTCATCATTTATGGTTTCCACATGTCAAAGACAAAATGACTCATTATTGGAATAAGTCATGTGCAAACTTAACTCTTTACAATACTCCCCCTTGAATAGTCATGAGAAAGAAAATCTATACATGGTTATCCACAATACGCATTGCTTATTGTCTCGCTAAAAACCTTATCAGAAAAATTCAGTGGGATAAAAACCTTGGATAAGAAAAAAAGAGTACAGGTAAAAACCTTGGATAAGAAAGAAAGAGTACATCCTATATTCTTACTCCCTCTGCTGAAAATCACGATTCAAGCTATTAAGTCTTCGCATCCCAATCTTATGTACCATTCTCTCCAGAGTTGAGATTGGTAAAGATTTGGTGAACATATCTGCTGGATTATTGCTTGAACGAATTTGCTTCACATTGATATCACCATTCATCTATAGATCATAAGTGAAGAACAACTTCGGCGATATGTGTTTCGTTCTGTCTCCTTTAATGAAGCCTCCTTTCAGTTGAACTGTGCATGCAACATTGTCTTCATACAGGACCGTGGGTACCTTGACATCACTCTTTAGGCCGCATCTTTCCTTGATCGAATGTACCACTGACCTCAACCACACACATTCTTTACTTGCTTCATAAATTGTAATTATTTTTACATAATTTGAAGAAGTGGCAACGACAGATTGCTTTGTAGATCTCCATGATATAGCAGTTCCTCCAAATGTGAATACATAACATGTCTAAGATCGAGACTTATGTGAGTTCGATAAATAACCTGCATTTGCATAACCAACAAGAGCTACACAATATTTGGTAGAGTAAAACAAACTCATATCAATAGTCCCCTTTAGATATGATATTATATGCTTGACTCCGTTCCAATGGCTTCGCGTAAGGAAAGAACTATACTTTGCTAGCAAATTAACAGAAAATACTATATCAGGGATCGTTGCATTAGCAAGATACATAAGTACACCAATTGCACCGAGATATGATACTTCAGGACCAAAGAGTTTCTCATTTTCTTCTTAAGGTCGGAACAGATCTTTATTCACATCAAATGATCGAACAACAATTTGAGTACTTAATGGATGTGCTTTGTCCATGTAAAACTGTTTTAAAATTTTCTCAGTATAGGTTGATTGATGGATGAAGATACCGTATGCTATGTGTTCGATTTGTAGACCAAGACAAAATTTCGTCTCTCCAAGATTCTTCATCTCAAACTCTTTCTTTAAATACTCAAATCGCTTTTTAAACCTCTTCTGGAGTTAAGATAAGATTTATGTCATCAATGTAAACGGCCAGTATAACAAACCCTGATGTCGTTTTCTTAATAAAAATACAAGGACAAATGACATCATTTATATAACCTTCATTTACCAAGTTTTCGCTGGGGAGATTATACCATTTACACCCTGATTGTTTTAGACTATACAATGATCGTTGTAATCTGATTGAGTACATACCTCAAGACTTTGAACGATATATTTCAGGCAATTTAAATCCTTCTGGGTTTTTCATGTAAAAATCAAGTGAGCCATAACGATATATTGTAACCATATCTATGAGATGTATTTCAAAATTCTCATTTACAGCTAAACTGATAAGATATCAAAAAGTTATTGCATCCGTAACAGGTGAATATGTTTTTCCATAGTTGATGTCGAGTCTTTGATAGAAACCTTGTGTCACATGACGTGTCTTGTATCTTACAATCTTATTTCTTTTTCGTACAAAGACTTATTTATAGAAAACTGATTTTTGCACCATCGGGGATTTGGACTACAGGTCCAAAAACCTCATGTTAGCAAGTGACTTCAATTTTGACTTAACTGTCTCTTGCCGTTTTGGCCAATCACATCTTTGCCTACATTCCTTTAAAGATTCATGTTCGAGATCCTGACTGCCTTACATAATATTAAATGCAATATTATATGCAAAAATATTATCCACTATAGTTTTCATTCGATCTAAATTTATTTCATCACCGGTAGAGCTATTGAAAGTTCTTCGTTTACTTGAGGATCAGGTTCAGTGATTTCTGAAGAAACATTATATTTAATCAGAGCTTTAACCTCTTTATGAGATTCTTCACAGTGTCATTTTGATCATTTTCGCGTTTTTTTCTAGGATTTTTGTCTTTCGAACCTAATGGTCTACCACGCTTCAGGCGTTCTGGGACTCAGAGCTATGACACTAGTGTATGGTCCTTCTAGAATATTGATTCAAATAGGCACATTCGCTAAAGGGGACATGCGACTTTATTATTCTTTTCACAACAGTAAATGCATCTAACATTTGATTTGCTATTCTTTCTATGTGGATGATCTTCTGGACCTCTTGCTCACATATTGGAGTACGTGGATCAAAGTGAGATAGTGATGAAACCCTCCAGGCAATTTCTTCTCTTTTAATGAGTTCTTTTTTATCTCCCCCTAATTGCCAAAAATTTGTTTCATTAAACCGACAATCAGCAAATCTAGCAGCAAATAAGTCTCCCGTCAGTGGTTCTAGGTAGAGAATTATGGAAGGTAAGTCAAACCCAACATATATTCATAAACTTCTTTGGGGGTCCATCTTAGTACGTTGTAGTGGTGCTACTGGCACATATACCGTACAACCAAATATTCATAGATGAGCAATATTAGATTCATGACCAAAAACCAATTGAGACGGAGATTATTTATTATAGTCAATTGGTCGGAGACGAACAATTAATGTTGCATGAAGATAGCAATGACCTCAAATAGTAATGGCAATTTCGTTCTCATGTAGTGGTCTAGCTATCAATTGTAGGCGCTTAATAAATGACTCTGCAAAGCCATTTTGAGTATTAACATAAGCTACAAGATGTTCAACTTTTATCCCAATTGATAAACAATAATCATTAAAATCTTGGTATGTAAATTCTC
>JBDJHY010000014.1:5164067-5174600 GCA_039654485.1 Withania somnifera | reverse complement strand
ACAAAGGGCATTTAGTTCGTCAAATATACTTCGTCTTCTAGTAAGACGAAGTGGATTTGGGGCAATTCAAGTTAGTAGCAAATCAATAACTTTCGCAACGAAATTCAAGGTACATAATCTAATTTTGCTTCGATTAATTTTTCAATATGTTTCAAAAGTCTTTCTTTTTTTCTTAAATATCATGTCAATTCAAATAGTACCACATAAATTGAGACGGAGGGAGTACTTAGTTACTCTATTTGTTTAATATTAGTTGTCACACTTGGGTTGGACATGTCCATTAAGAATACAATTATTGGTATGATCATTTTATGTTTTTACCTCTATTAATTAATGTTTGGTAAGGTTTTGAAAAATGATATGGGAACAAACAATAAATGCTAGAGATAAAATATGAAGTTTTTTTAATTGTTTTTTTTAATATGTCAAAAATGACAAGTAAAAATAAAAAATTATTTTTAGAAATAATGAATAACTAATACTAAACAAAGAGAGTTAAGTTACCGACTTCCTGAAAATTTCACCCGATATGTTGAATTCGTCCTAGGACAAAAGTGGCTCCATATCCAATAGGACTTGAATTTTAGACCTCTAATTAAAAATTAAAAAATACTTACCACTTCACAACAACTCAGTAGTTTTGTATGCATGCATTGGTTGTTTAGTTTGATTTTTAGTGATTCTAGTCCAGTTGCGGAGCCAATATTTATTTGAGGGGTGTCAATCCTTTTTTGGTAGAAAACTATACTATGTAATTGGGTTAAAATAATTTTATTTGTATATACTTATATATTGCACTTCTTGATTTTTTTAATATTTTAACACTGTTTTCTGACTCCGTTATTACCTAATTCAATATGATAATATTTCTCACTCGTTTGACAAATTACTTGTACTACCCCAGCTCCCATATTTAAAATAAGGATATATTGGTCATTTACTCATTTAAACAAAGTTTAAACCTTAAAAAAACATAAGAAAGTTATTTGGGCTAAATCCCAATTTAGCTTTGGCAGCAGAATATAGGTTTTCACTTCAAAGACTTGTGTAGCAATTTAAAGCATTGAAATTAAAAGAGGACGAGGAATTAACTTTTTGGGTGTACAAATTTTGGTGTAAAACAGAGAAGCTTTAAGGTTTAGCATTCGGCTCGTAAGTTCTCTACAGTTTTGGATATCCAAATTAAATTATGGGCAATAATGCTATGGCTTATTCTACTATTTAATATTTCTTTTACTTAAATTTTCATTTGTTGTTCCTTTGTTATGCATTTTTTTTAGCTTTGTGTTTGGCTTTTTCGCTGCTTTTGTTTTTTTTATTACCGTGGTGTTCCCAATAATTTTCATGCACCCGGACTACGAGTTATGAGTTAACTTTGTCTATTAAAATTAGAATAGATAGAAGAAAACACCTCGTATTTGTCTTTGTTGGACTTGAACTTGATGGTGCTCAATCCTTTCGTGTCATTAACCACTATGTCACACCTTGTTTGCTTTCACTCCGGTTGTTTTCGTTTTTCTAAACTACTTTATAATTCTTTTACTTGAGATGCAAGGGAAACAACCTCTCTTCATTCTGAGGTAGGGTTAGGTCTGCGTATACGCTATCCTTTTCAGATTACACTGGGTATATTATTGTTGTTGTTGAAGAATGAAATTATTCACATTTTTTTGGAAAATATTATTTTATAGTGCAATGAATAAACCATATGAATGCCCTTTATATAAGAAGATTATAGCTGATGGATTAGTCGAATTACTCATAACAGGGGTAAATATAATTTGATAAATCGAGGGTTAAACATGAAATCCTGAGGGTTGAGTATTCTAACTTAGTTATGAATTTGCATAAACAAGTAGCACTAGATTGATATGATGTGATTATAGATTGATCGAAGGAAGTTGTACGGATCACTTGAGATGACTTGTTTGGTATTTCGGCAGGATTGCTCTGAGTAGTGATGTTATCGCAACTTGTGTTAGCAATTTACACATGATTTTGAGAAAAACATGAAATTGGTTACTGATTGTTTGAAATTGTATGAGGGACAAGTCATTTTACTTGGTATGATACCGAAATGTGTACCTGTATATTAAATATTTTCACCGGGAGGTTTTAATCGATTTTGAGAGGTGATTATGTTACTTTAGCAAATTTACTCACTTGAAATAATTATCTCGAGAAGTGCTTTTTTTAAGTTTGATATATAGCATGATTTGACAAGAATAGAAATTCCTGTACTTCTTAGAAAATATACATGAGTATTTTACTGTCTATTAGAAAGTATAATTTGGGAGAATACTTTGACGGATCTCATAGCTAACGGGTAGTTCATTAGACCCGATGCACTTTGTATTTTAGGATTGCTGTGATAGCCCTTGCTAGTGGAAGGTAGAACCAACATAGCGTAACTGCTTTCCCTGAAGGGACCACTGTTATATTTGTCACAGTATTTAGGGAGCCATACTGCCGCGATTACATGATTTGTTCTTGCAAATCTCACAAACTTATAGATATTTGATATGATGCAGTGCTTTTCAAGTTTTTACCGAATTGTTAATTGATTATTATTCACATGAAATACATCCTGTTTACCTCAATCTTCTCACTTCTTCTCTTAAATAACAACGACGTGCTCTGTCAAAGTGTTACTTTAAGGATGTATTTGAGGTTTTGGATAAATAGAAGGATATTTCTTGTCAAAAACTCGTCAAAAGGTAATATCTTTGTCCTTAATGTTTCTAACCTTTTGAAAAATTTTCAGCAAATTATCCTATGGGATTGTGGTTCTCGTTTGTTTGAATGGTTTCTTCACTGAATTCCTATTGATCTCACCAAAACTATCATCACCGGGCTAATTTTTGGAAAGAAATATTACATTTTTACTATGCTTTTCAGGCAGATGCCGAATTTACAAAATTAACATTTGGCGTCTTTAAAATTTTTGTATATGAGACATTGAGTTCTTGCTGGTTTTTTTAACAGAGTATGGTGATTATAAAAGACGGTTCAGTATCAGGAAGTTTACCCACTAACAAGGTCTTTGCTGTTCATTACCCTGCTTACCCTTCTTCAGTGGAACGTGCTGTTGAGACTCTTGGTGGCGTTCAAGGTATTGTCAAGGTATTACCATGTTTACTTCTTGTTGATTCATACACTAACTACTTTGTATGTACAACTTGTGCAAATTTCCCGCTTTGGAATTTGAAAGTTCAGTTCTTAGTCACGATCTGTGCTATTCATGAGTATCGATCTCTTAATTCTTTTTCTCTTTGCACAAACAGTCAAGAAAAGCAAGTTCGTCTAGTTTGGTTTTGTAGCAGAGGGTTCACTTGCCTAATTAACTCCTATTAAGCTCATTCGAGTTTCCCGGAGCACCTAGCACTTAGCCTAGTGTGCAAGAATGTGCTTTTTCACTTGATGATGGTGGAAACTTGAAAGAATTCCTAACTGTTTAGCGCAAAAATGACCAAGCTTCTAGGCACATGCACAGCTGATTCTTAGCCCCCCAAAAATGACCCAGCTTCTAGAAAAAAATTCAACTGATTGTACTAATAGTGCTTGCGTAGTGGATTCGTTTGAAAACAAAATTTAATGATCAAACTAAAATGAATAGTGCATGCCATAACGGATTCATTCACCTATTGTGCAGCTACCATTTTTTATTACCTGATAGAAAGAAGTGAAAATTCGTATTTTCATGCTTTAAGAATGTAAGTCATGGGAAATGGTACTCTCCAAAAGAAGCACTTCATGGAGCATCTTAAAGTTGATGAAGCAGTTTAATCCCTTATTACATTTACGAAATCACTTAACGTTTAGGACATGCAAACAGTCAACGTAAGGGTTCTCTATCTGATCTTTCATTATGAAGCTGCTAAACTCATTTAGAAAGAAATTAAGAGTCAAAATAGGAAAAAGTAGCATTTAGCTTAATTTATTCTGTAATCATAGTTTCTTGCGGGATCCACAATTGCCTCAAGACTGTCGAGTTAATGTAGGTCATTGACTCTTTCACATAGCATTCACGAAATTTAGTAAGAAAAGTGAAGATGCTTGTCAACTATTGAGGATTTCTCAACAAGAAAGTGGAAACAGGAACAAAAATAGCGCTAGTGATTTTCTAGGCAATTGGACTTATTTATTTATTTTGTCTACCTTTAAGTTTTAAATTTAATAGGTTGGGCTTGGTACCTTATTTAGCTGAAAAGAACTGAAAGATGGTGTTAATCAAGTACAACTGAGGATAGTTGCGCAGTTGGTGATAAAAAGTGAATGTCTTGAATAGTGGACGTTAACTTTCTCCATTCTCATAAAGCATAGATACCCATATAGCCTTGTCGTTTCCTAGATTACAATTTGTTGAGGAAACCAGGAGTAATGACTGTTTACGGAACTATAAGTGTACACTTAAAGTGGTGATGGAAGTTGTTAACTAACATTGAATGACTGACTAATTGCTTTACAGACATATAGTAATCAATGTCAATTGTAGAATCTGATAGTTGCTGGCACTCCTTGTAATTCAGGTTCGAACTTCACAATCAAATAAGCTGGAGCTCCATTTCCGGCCAGAAGATCCTTATTCACACCCTGCCTTCGGGGAGCTTAAGCATAGCAATAGCTTCTTGTTGAAAATATCCAAGTGTAAAGTAAGGGATGTCCAATCTGCTGAGAGTAGCTGTGGAAGAACGATACAATCTTCAGGAACTCCTGTTAATTGTGAACAGAATAATTCCTGTGCTGAACATTCTTTAGATGTACAAAAGGTGAACGAGTCTAGATGTTTATATACTGGTGCTTCAAAAGACATTGAAGTGCAGACAGCCACTAATTTGCTGGAGAATCTCTCGGCTGATATTGTTTCTCATGTTTCTGAAGCTTACCATTTTAATGGTGAGAACTAACTTTTGATGTAGACTACATCTTCTCCAGTTTGTCTTTCTAACTTTTGATGTAGACTACATCTTCTCCAGTTTGTCTTTCTGCTCTACTTTGTGAATTAACTTTCTAATTTCTTGTTCCCTTTTTACTTTTGCATGCACTATCGTGCTGCTTTCAAAGGAATGGTAGACTATCAGCATGTCCTCGCTGTTCATGCTGATGTTGCAAGAAGAAAAAAGAGACAGTGGGCAGAGGTGGAGCCTAAATTTGGTCAGACATTCTCTCATTATTCCTGCAATCTCAAAATGTGGGAAATTCTCTGTTCTGATACCTAATTTCTTTGGTTTACTGCTTGTAGAGAAGGGAGGTCTTATGGATGTTGATCAGGAGGATTTGATGATATTACTACCTCCTCTGTTCTCCTCAAAAGATGTGCCTGATAATATTGTGTAAGATGATCTAGCTTGTTAATAACTTATATCTTCTTTTGCAATTTTAACTTTTAAATATTGTATACCTATACTCACATTCTTGTTGCACCATGTTTTTAGCTAGCCACTACTTCTTACCCTCTCTTTCTATATCTCTGTTTTTTTGTCTGGCTCTCTCTCTTTCTCTCCCCCTCTCTCTATCTGAGTTGCTGTTAGTGAAAAAATGCTGCTTTCTTCTATTCCTTCTCTTTGATCTGTTGTCTCAGATGTTATATGGACTTCGTATGGTATGTATTGCTGGGGCACAAGTATCACTTGGCGGCAGTACATTTTTTAGCATGATCGTAGTGTAATTTGAGAATTTGCATGAATTACGCATAACAATCAAGTTGGAGGCAAATGAAGTGTTTGTAACATTAGTTGTGTCTCACACAATTTGTTATTTGATGCAGGCCATTTCCTTGTCGTAATTAAAGCATTCTCTTTATGAGAGATAGGTTCCTATTGGAAAATTTTAAACATTTTGTAATTTCAGATTAAAATCTTATACAAGTGTGGGCTTGAAAAGAAAACAAGAGGGACAGCACAATTGGGAGGTAATTCTTTGTGCCTGCATTTAAGAATTCTCTCTTAGTTTAAATTCTTTATTTTCAGTCAAATGTTTTCTGCTTTTTTATTAATCTTTTCAATGAATCTAACAAGAACACTGCAGATCCTATGTCATGCTGGGTAGGCACTAGTACATTTCTTAACAAGTGTGTCTTCACAGTTCCATATCAGAGTAATTCTGGACACTGGATTACCTTTGATGATGCACCCTCGTATCCCTCGTCTTGAGTCTATAGGAATATATTTTTTTCTTTTAGTAATATCTAGCTCTAGCCAATGGTCATTATTGATCTGGCGCATATTGAAAACCCAGAAAAGGTTAAATCCTTTTCCTCTGTATGATAAATTGTCTGCATTCTTAGTTCTTTTTTTCTTTTGACGAAGTAAAGAGTTGTCAGTTAAAAGCATCAGGAAGATGCTATATGAGCAAAAAGATACAAAAGTTGGTTAGCTCTATTACAACAAAGTCTAAACTAAAACCAAGGGGCTAACAAAGTCCTAAAACATTCAATAACATTTACAGGGAGTTAGTAACAACTGAACAAAAGAACTAGACATCTCGATTTCAGAGAGTGAGTTGGAAATGAAATCCCATCAAAGCACCTGCGATTCCTTTCATCCCAGACACACCAAAAAAGTAGTGCTGTAATCATTCTCCAGATCTTCTGATGGATTGTTAACTCTCCAAAAAGTCCAACTTGTGAAAGAATCCTTGCTAGAATGTGGAGTGACCCACCGTAGACCAAAATGGACAGAGTAATGTTCCAGATATCTGCTGCAGATGGGCAATATAGAAGCAGATGATTGACATTCTCTGAATCCTGTAGGAACATATAGAGTCTATTGTCTAAGGGCCCGTTTGGTTTTCCTTAAAAAACAGTTTTTAAAATATCAAACTTCTATAATTTTTAAGTTAAAAATTGAGAAGTAACCTACTTTTCATTTATAACTTTTGTAAGTCAATTTTAACTTTTTAAAGTCATTTTTAAAATATCCAAGCACTTTTGAGGACTAAAAACTACTTAAAAGTTGGTTTCACCAACTTATAATCAAAACAATACGGGCCCTAAGGCCCTTTTTCTTCTATTGAGATTGTGCTGTGTCAGAGCTGCTTCATTTGAGGCAATCCAGGTGAAACTGCGTCTGCATTCTTAACTTTCCACTAATTATACAAACAATAAACAACTGGTCTACTTTGTAAAGTGGTTTACGCAGAATTTTAGTCTGTACCCAATACTTCCTACCAACCCAGATATTAGGCAAGTCTACCCACCAAAGTTTAAATAGATGAGAAGATATCACCTATTGTTTTTTTGTCTTTGGGATCCTAGTCTCCGAAATGGAAGATTTCTTACACCAACATTTTGGCAAAGCTCCTTTTTGTTTTTTGGGAATGGTATCAATATTTACAATCACAAATGCCTTGTTTTTCTTACAAGGATTCAAAATATTCAAAAGTTCTTCTGCATCCTCTAGATAGCTTTTTTTTTTTTACACCAAAAAAGAAGAAACAAAAACACTTCATCTTGATCTTCTGTATATAGCATGTAATATCTTCAAAGTACCTAGCATTCCTTTCTTTCCACAGTCCACCATATCCAGGTTGGGACAACTTTCCACCATTTTCTGCCTGATACTACCTCTGGCTGTGTGACATTGTTCCAACTCCACAGAAAATCCTATATATCTCTCAACATTACCAATTTGACTCCAGCTGAAGGCAGAAACACTTGTCATAACAAATCAGTAACCTTGCAGTGAAGAAACAAAAGGCTGTTGTTTTCTGCCTCTTCCAGACACTTGAAACACTTGTAAGTCAATTGAATCACATCCTTTTCTGTAAGTTTCATGTGTCAAACATGCCTTTCTAGCCACCAATCAAGTGAAACAGACCACTTTAATAGGAGCTTTGGTTTTCAATAGATTTCCAAGGCCTATCAGAACTATTGTAATTAGTATCAGACAGAAGATGATAAGCAGAATTGATTGTAAACTTTCTGTTGCTGCTTCCTTTCAATACCACTGAATTATCAGTATTTGTTATACCTTGGAAGACTTTTACTTTCTTGAGGATTTCAACCACCCTCTCAATCTCCCAATCACTTAACAATATTCTAAAATAGAGATTCCATCCCTGCTGGCTCTATGCATCTTCAATTGCAGCTTCAGTTGTAGAGGTCAAACTGAAGAAATCTGGATATGAGTATTTTAAAGGAGCATGAAGAAATCTTTCTGCAATTGCCAATTCGTTAGAGCTCTTTTGCTTTTGCATTCTTCTAATATACCAAGATTTACTTCTTCTGAGCTACAGGTATTTACCCATACATTTGCTTATGTACCCCAAAAAAAAAAGATTTAACTGGAAACAAAAAAAGTGTCATGAAAACTATATACTTGAACTGGATATAAATTAATTCCTAGCCCCCTTCTACCTTGCACACCTTGGCCAGAAAGTTTCCAATTCTATCCCAAACGTAATACCAACATAGGCAGTATTATAAAAGCTTACAAGAGGGATGAGCACGTGTTAGCTGCAGAGTCTTTATCCTCTTTAAGAGCATTTGGGGGGCCTCATGAACAACGTACAAATAATCGATTCCACTTAGTTCTACTCATTGGCCCGTCTCTTGCTGCTCTACAGACAATGCAAGGGTAGTCATTTTCACCTTGTTTTGTCTTTTATTCTCTACGTTTTAAACTTATTTTCTTGGAACTCCAGTTGTTTTTTCATCTACGTTTTTTTTTTAGTCTTCATATGTGATGAGGCCATTATGAATTATTTTGTTCTACCTTAAGTTATCTTCATTTTACTTAGCGTTTATAGAGCTGCATGCTTGACATACTCGAAATACTCATCACACTAATATTTTACTGATTAATTTTTATTTTCTGTGTCAATGTAGAGGGAGATGGAGCCGAGTCTTGCAATCGATTTTACTATCAAAGATATCCTTAAGTGGTTGCGATTCATGTCTTTGTTCTTTTTTTGTTCTTAGACTCTGGTAACTTTTTCTATACCTTTCAATTTTTAACGTATCTAGAGAGCCCCCTGCGTGTAGAAGCACTTTTTACGACCTATACAAGGGAGCCCTTAAAGCTTGTTCCAACTTCGATTGTCTTTTTGGGATTGAAAGAAACAATTTTCTTCGTCAAGAAAGCAAGCAGTATTAATGAGGACAGGTACCGCGAAGTTACAATATATATAGAAAACAGAAGCTCATGAAAGTACCTCCAGATCTCCTTGAAAGTGTTTATTAAAGCAGTCTACCGAAAACTATGTTGCCTGACATTTCTGACATACCTAAAAAATAAAAATTCACCATGGAAGTATAATCTATCACAGTTTTTGGGACGACGAAAGGCGTCAAGGCACTGCCTCGCCTTTTTGATATGCGACGATAATTAATACTAAAAAATTAAAATATTTAATTGCATATATTAATAACTAAAATCTCGATTGCAATAAAATGTTTCAATTTTAAAAACTAAATAATTCATAGGACATGTAATACTAAAAGTCTAAAACTAAAAGTGTCTACTCTTCTTCAAGATTTTCAAAATGTATTTTGTTCATTAAATCTCATCATCTTCCTCACCAAATGCTTGTGTGATTTTGACTTGAACTTGTAGCTTTGCCTTTTTCTTTGTCAAGTGTTGACCTTGAACAAGAACATCCCCTTATCAAGATCACCTCCCTCATCTACTAGTTCATCTTCTTGATCTTCGGGGCAACCAACTAGCCACTCAATTGCTTATCAATATTATCCAATGCAATTGGATCAATTGTACGTGGGCATCATAGCGACGTGCTAATGCTCTATTGTACTTAATGTACATCAGATCATTGAGAGGCAAAAGCACAAGCCTATTCCTCTTTTTTGGAATGAATCTGTGAATAAGTTGTAGAAAGTAATTAGTAGATTCTAATAATAATAATGTAATATACAAATTAGAATATTATAAATATTCTCCTCACATGTTCAAACTCACTCCACTTTCACTTACATTCAGATGATCTATAAGTTACGCTTAATACTTTCATGACAAACTTTTGCAAGGTTGAAGCTTGGCAACCAAATAGTGACCACCATTCAACTATAAAAAAATAATATAAAGGTTAATAGTTAATAAGTCAAATAACTTAAATAAAGTTATAAAGTATAAAGATAAATTCAATTATCGGTGACCTTGTCTCTCTAGCTCTAACAACTTGACCACAACCAACCATCCCCGTGGCCGCTTTGTACCTAGAAAGGTCATCAAGTAGTACAACTTGTGTTGCTATGTCAGGTACCATCTTCTCAACACAATTTAAGTAACCTTTCATTACTTCAGGACTTAAAGTTTGACTCTCAGTAGCTTTTATAGAATAGTCCCGGGTTCAATTAATGGCCTGCTGCATGCAAAGACCGATGGAGTTGGCCATTCCACCTTATATCAATAATTTCAAACACTTTCTCATATTCCATCTTAACTTTACCAAAAGCCTTCTCAATAGAGTCCTTGGCTCTATCCATTTCTTAAATGTAGCACATTGGTGGTTTCTTTTCTCCATCCACCAAACGAAGCACTGTGATCAAAGGACCACAAATTTTAAGAGCCCGGACAA
>JBDJHY010000014.1:5153146-5163639 GCA_039654485.1 Withania somnifera | reverse complement strand
GAAGATTATATTATCTTGAAAAGATGGATACGGGACATCACTATTCAACAAAAATATACTTATAAAACAATACAATCATTCTTCAACAAGATTGTGTTGCAGCTGCTTGTTTTTTCTGCTTAACATTCATACAGATTCCGAAGCATGTGGATTGGGAAAAATATATTCCTCAGGGCTCAGATCACTGGACATGGCAGAAGGCGGTATGTGAATTGTTTGAAGAGCGTAAAATATGGGCCAAAGAGTCAGTGGCTGAGCGCTTGCGTGATGGGGGTCTGAAATTTGGAGAGAGCATGCTCAAAAGGTAGCATTTAAAATTCTTATACAGTTTTCACTTCTATTATATGGATTGAATTATTTAATTATCTCTTGGAAATGAATACTGCTAGTATTAATTTTGGTCTATCTCCATAATTATGCAGGCTTCTTTGTAGAGTAGCATATTACTTTTCAAATGGGCCTTTCCGTAGATTCTGGATAAGAAAAGGTTATGATCCTCGGAAGGATCCTGAATCCCGCATGTAAGAATGAAACAATAATCCTTTCTTGTATTCTTTTTATTCCTTACCTATATAAAAAGAGTTTTCCTTGGGGATCTCACTAGGTGATATATATTCACTATTCACTGATGATGCTTTCGGTTGTATATTTTACATCATACAAACCTTGGAAAAACTGTAAGTTTTTGATTGATAAGATAATATCTGCAGTTGTGAGAGGGTGACAGAAATTTGATGACAGCACGCAATTTAGGTCTTTGGGACTTCAGGTGAAAAAATTCATACGTACACCTTAAAACTGAGCAGATTTAAAAGTGTGATTTATCCCAGAGATGGAATTTTAACCACTTTCTCCTTTGTTCCCCTCTCTCTTGACCCTTTCCATTTGTCTTCTTCCTCTGACATAGAGCTGATTGCTCTTCTTCACAAGTGGGATACAGAGAGAACTTTTATCTTTTAATTGTCTTCCACTTTGTAAACCCGTTTTGATAAGAATTGGGTTACTGGAATAAAAACAAGAAAATAATGCAGAAGCGAAAATATGAAGATTGAAGACATAAGTTGCAAGATATATAAAACTCGAGAACATAATCCCCAAATTTCAAAATTAAGTGCTAAGAACCTTAATCTATCCTAGTATTCAAATTTTAGCATAGAGTCAATTGAAGAACTTTTCTGAGGTAGTGGTACGGACTGCGTAGGCTCTACCCTCCGCACACCTCACTTTGTGGCAATATACTGGGTATGTTGTTGTTGTTGAGTCAATTCAAGAACTTAGATCAAAAGGTGGTCTAAACCCTATTTCGAAGAAATTAGAGACAATAATTAGTATAAGACTAATTACCTTCTTTAATCTACTCTAATAAAAACCACAAATATCAATTTAAGTATTAATTTTACTTCCTAAAGAATGTTTCTTGTAAGGTTGCAAGATAAATCCATAGTCACCGCACACAAAGGTGTAAAAGAAGAGAAACCTCTTAAATAAATTCATAATAATTTTCTTGTAAACAAAAATAGCAAAATTCACCCATATATTATGGAAAATCTATCTCAAATAGCATGAGATTCATATCCTACTTTTATGGAAGTAATAAATAGAAAAAGCTAACTAGAAAACGTTCAACCTAGAAAACATTTAACAGGGAAAACAGTAAAATTATTATCACAAATCTTCCCGAAGTTACCTAAAAGATAAGGATTAAGAGACAGTGACATTTGTTTGCATCAAAAGTGACATTTGTTTGCATCAAATCTCATGTCTGTTTGCATCAAATCTCATGTCTGTTTGCCTTAGTTTGGGTGTGAGCTTCCAGCCCATTTTGGGCAAGAATTTCAGCATTTCAGGCTATCCTTTGGGGCTCTGTGTAGGCTCCACTCTCCTTCTCTTGGGCTTTGACTTTGGTCATGAAATATGTGTAACACTTAATCCACTTTTCACTCTTGGGCTAAATTTTGGGTTCTTCTTTCATGAAAGCATCTTCATGATCTACTTAATATCCAAACCTTCATCCAAACGTTTTAATGGAGATATACCACCACAGATGCTATCATGTTTTTATAATGACTTGAGCAGGATGAAGCAAAGGATTGTATTTTTAATTAATGATAAGCTGAAAGAAATATATACACAGGGAAATAACTGAGTATCCTCCTACGATTTAAACTATCCTGAGATCAAGGAAAATAAACTATTAAACTCCTAAAATAGTGGAAACAGAATAACAACCTATGCAGTAAAATACAACTGTAATATGCAGTAATTTACAATGGTCTAATAGTTTTTCGTTAGTCTCTTTCTTAGGAAACTAAGGAGAGGAAGAGAAAGCATAGGAAAATGGGGAGGAAACTGATGTGAAATGTTTTGCTTCCAGTTGCTTCTTTTGTGTGTAAAATGAGATGAAGAATGGTTTCTTCTCTTTGGTAGATGTCTTGCTATTTTAATATGTGGGTCCATACAAATGTCAACTTTCTCGACTTCATTTTCTTTAAATGAAACAGTTCTCTTCCTCTTTCGCTAAGTACTAAACACACAAGGTCCTACTAATTCTGTTTTCCCATGTCATCTTTATGTGACCCATTTGTATCTTATATGCATTTTTCTTGATCTTGTGTTGCTTATAGTACTCAGAATCAATTCTAATGTGTTATTTACAGTTGGGGTTTCTTTTGAACTCTTTATCATGCTGATGGCTTACTTCTTGCATTTTGCTTAACAGATACCAGAATATTGATTTCCGAGTGCACCATGAATTACGAAACTACTGTGAGAGCCATGCGTCATCTGGGTACTGAATCCATATAGATGTGTGTGTGTGTGTGTGTCCTTTAGAATTTAAATCTCTGTGAGCTCTCTGTACTCTTGTAGATAAGAATGCTGAACTCTTATCTCAAATTGATTCTTATCCATCTTAATCTTACATTATCTAAAATAGATAGAAGTTTGCTTGTGTTGTGCAAAGTACAATTTTGGATTTTTCAGAAATACATAAAAATGTCCTAAATGTCTGTTATCAGATGCGAAAGGAGATTACATGTTATTTGAGTTGCGTTCTACTGACTAAATTGGAGTAAATGTTGGTGAGCTATAAAGTTCAGTAAAATGATAAAATTTAAATAATTCGTTAGCTTTTCAACATGAAAAAAAAAATAGATGGAAAATCTGGAGCAGCTATCCATTTCTGGTCATAAAGATAGATGGAAAATCGTTCCTGCTTGCATTTGTTGGCCTTTGTGGAAAGAAAGAAATCTAAGATGCTTCATGAACAAGTGCAATACTACTCAGATGAATTGCTTAGTTTTGTTTCTTTTTTAGTGTAAACAGGAGTACATGGAAGATCTAGAATTAGTTATGGATGTTTCAGGCTCTTTGTAAATTTTTCTAGAGGGTTTAAGATCTTCCTGTTACTCTTCACAATTGTTACTAGGAGCCCTTGACATGTCGTGGCAGGTCCAATTTTTTGGGATAGAATACAAGTTTTTACCTTCTCAAATAAAATAAAAAAATCATGTGGCTGGCCTTATGGTGTACTTAGGTTGCAATCATCTCCTGTCTCTCATGATCTATGAATCCCTATGAGGAGAGAGTTTTATGTTTATAGATTGTGTTGTAAAACAGCCCCTTGCTTTGCTTATGCAGTTATGGCGGTATGAAGTTTCCGAGAGCATCTAAATCACATTCAAATGAAAATGATTAGTGAGAGAGTGTTATTACCAGTTCAAATCAGTCCACACCTTAGTTCTCACTCAAAACCAAACAAGCCTTGATATCAATGTTTAATAGTCTATTCATGCTGAAATATGTTGGTTTATGTAATGCTGATGATGATAATTGTCTTTTTTTGAAGCTCTGGTGAAGGTTAGTAATTTAATTCCTTAGTGAGTACTTCTAGATTTAATAGATAATAGTTATCAATAATAGCACTTTTGAATGCATATTTCTTTACCCTATGACACCAATTGGATGCAAGACAAGGTTGTGGAGAAGGTGTACACAAAAGGGATAATGAGTTTTCGCGATCAAGCACTTACCGATCACACTCAAGTGCTTTGGAAATGGAAATTTCCATTAGCCTTCTTGCAGTTTGTGATCATTTCGTCTAAAAACATAAGTGGTTAGAGAGAGCACACTTTTATTTACTTGCGTCTATTTTTGGATGAGCCAAGCACATTTCTTATAATTGTTAGTGGTGAGACTTGAAACCAAGTTCTCTGCCTACTCTGATACCATGTAATGATATGAACCTTGGTCCTAACTCAACTGTAAAAGTTAGTTCTTGAGATGATGATTGCTTATGACCATGGAAGGAGACCAATTCCACATCAACCAATGTGCAACTGAACAAGCTTAACACCTCTTTTTATTTGATAATTGTGGTGTCCGGGCTAGCTTGTTCGCTCAGACTTGATAGACTGGAAGAACGCACCTAGTGTTGTTTCTTCTGCTGAGATTTGAACTTGAGACTTCATGGTTCTCAACCCATAGCGTTCGCCACTAGTCCTCTTTTATGTGTATTGATAGAATTCAATAAATAGAATGAACAAAGGTAGTTGCTAACTTCTTTTCTACGGTGTTTCTTGTTCTCATACATTTTGCTTTGCTATTCATGTTGATTAACTGGGAAATAATTTAATCTAGTCTAGTGACCAACCCAACTAGCCATCTTACATAAACCCAATTTGATTTGGTCTTAGTGGATAATGATTGCTAAATAATGGACTTTTTTATGCCGTATTTTTTTCCCTACAGATTGCAACATAGATGGGATGATATATGTGCCTTCCGTGTTTTTCCGTATAAATGTCAGATTTCATTGCAGCTTTGTGAACTCAAGGACGACTACATTCAACAAGAAATCAGAAAGCCTTCAAAGGAAGAAACTTGCAGTGTATGTTGTCATTTAGTAAAAGTTTGCTTCTCAATAAGCTCTCACCTATATATATTTTCTCAGGTTTGAGAAATGTAAGTTTTCTATTGTATTCTATACATGTCGATGCTTGGATGGTTTTGGTGCTCATGATGCCTGTGCTTTCTTCAAATCTGGAAAAACCATTAGCATTTAGTTGTTCTGTCTGAATGGAGTTGATGTCGTCCATGTATCAAACTTCCTGGTTGCCTTTCCCAGTGAAAGTTAAAAAAACACTTTTGCGATTCATTGTGTTTATTACTGATTGAGTGAGTCTAGAAATGAAAATGTGTGAAACTATCTTTGAGATATTAACATATTTACACGAACTGCACTCACACACGCGTGTTCAAAAATCTTATTTCTTTTCCAGAGGCCTCTTCTTTTGAAAGATAATTAAATCAATTGACTTGAAAATCTTGAGGATTGAAGTCAATCTGGTGTAGGAGAGAAGCAAACAGATTTGTCCACTAGAGACTGATTATTTTATTTCTTTTTGTTTGGTGTTCTTACATTCACGTTACCTCTTGATATTTACCTATTTCTTTTACCTTGTGGCTTTTTACTCTACCTTTTTCTATGTTTGTTCTCAGATTGGCTGTATTACTATGAACTTTAATTATATCCAACATGCTTTGCGTGCCCGGTGCCTGTTCCTTCTTATGTGTAAGAGACAACTGAGTATTTGCTTTCTGGGGGTTAGGTGTGTTTTGTATTTCAAGTTTCTTGAGTGTTGTCATCTTTGTGTATTCTGACCAATACTTGAAGATATCACCAATACTACTTTTCTTCTAACTTTTTAATTTGCAGAGTGCAACAGGATGGTTCTCCTTTCATACTCTTGATTGCTTGAGACGTTGTATTGATGTAAGGTTTATGTCAGTATGCCTTCATCCCCGTGCTGAGTCCTTACTAAACTCTATGTCCACCCGCTTCGAAAAGTCAAAGAGGAGTCACATTTCCGTCAAAGTTGCAAGACCTGAAGAGCAAGAAAAAGTCAATAAAGGTTTAAAGCAGCTGGTTTTATTTGTACTTTATTTAGTGTTAATTTTAATTGTTCACATAATTATCTATCAATAAACTTAATTGTTAGTGTAATTAATTGCAGTATTTTCTGAAACTTCTGAACTGCAAATATTAAAGCTAAAATTATTCCTACACCTGATTTTCTCTCTGGAATACTTGCAAACTTCTGGACTTTGGAGTTTATTTTACCTTTTGATATATTATATCTTCCACTAGTTGTCATTTGTATTAACCTCAGAGCCTTCACTCAACTATTTTCTCCTAATTAGTTTTTTAAACGTCAGAAGCAGAAAACTATGAAGTTGATAAACAAGCAGAAAACCATGAAGTTGATGAGCCTGATGATTTAGAAGATTACGAAGATGAGTTTGAGGATGATAATGTTGAAGAGGAGATGGATGCATATGAATCTCCTGACCTCGTAAGTTCATATTTATATATGGTATGCATTCACAAGCAATTTGTAATAAGCATTCCTCATAGTCACCTGATACATCGTCTTCTTATGCTGTCCAGGAAAGGGATGTCTCTCTACATGATGATCCATGTATCCTTGGGATAAAACCATATTTAGTCCGATTTATTATATCATTCTTCTCTCGTCTTTACATGCTGATGAAGGGGATTAGTTGAATGACCAGTAAAACTGCAAGAGAATTGCTTGAAGTGTAGAAAAAGAATTCTTCTGGAAAATTTTGCAGGAATTATCCTTAGTAATTGTTGTGTCTTCTCTCCCACAGCCTGTCAAAAGAAGCAGTTAAGCAATTAATAAAAAAGATCTAGAGGGTAGAATGCTGTAGTTATTTGGACGAAAAGCTGTTGTCTTAAAAAGATTTAACTGACTATTTCCAATTGTCTACATTATATCAAACATAGAGGCAGAGGGGAGTAGCTTGTTTCTATTGGAAACCTTAGCAACCTGTGTAGTCGATCTGTTTTTTTTTTTTATAATTTATAAATAACTATGATGTTTCAAGGAACTTGCACACCTTCAAATCCAATTGATTTGCTACCTCTCACCAGCTAAGGTGTTGGGAAACTTTGTCCAACAAGGCTTAGTCGATGTGAAGATATTAATTAATGACATCTATGTTATTCAAGCCTTGGGTAAGATATTCTCTAGCTGTTGACCGTTACGCCATCCCTTTGGGTCCTGGTCTAGTCGAGTCCTGGTTTTGAGCCTAGTTCTAACAACACAAGAAAAAAATGGGGAAAGAACGGCGTATTGTAAAGTGATGGTTCCGTCTGTGATGGAAGAGTTCACTTTGGGTCATAAAATAGAGACGTTTGTCTTAGTGCATTGGAATGAAGATGGAAATGTCATAGAGTATTCAGTAGATTATATTTGAAGCTCAAGTACCTTCAAGGTCTAAATTTGTGGTTTAGAGACATACCCTTTTTGCCTTTTCCTTTACCATGTCTTCTAATGATCAACTTCTGCTTTATCAACCTTAAGCATTGTGTGCCAAGGATTTTGTTGGCAATTTTAGTTTTCCTATATGCTTCCTAGATAAAAACCATGATAATGTTTCAAGAGATTACTTGCAAGAGCTCTTTGGCAATTTCCCATTCAGTACAGCAGGGGTGGATGAAGAGCAAGATGATCAGAGTCTTGGAGAATATCAGATATATGACGAATACAATGATGATTCTTATTCTGAAGATGAAGACTAGTAAGATGTCTTGTGAGTGTTCTTTTTTCTCTTTCGTAAAGCACTTACTTTCCTACTTAGATTCATCTGGCAGTTTTCCATCACTGCCATACCATAATCTTTCCCGTGCTAAATCGTTGTAGGTGTTTTGCATCTTAAATAATAAGAAAGTATTTTTCTGGTGCAAGTAATTTGGTTTTCTTTGATCTTGAATAGTTTCCTTTTTTCCTTACATTAATCTCAGTGAACTAATTGTAGGCTAATTAGTGGAGTGAAGAAGTGACGCTGCAGAAAAGGGTGGGAATAAGGTATATTGCTTGAACCTGCAAGCACCAACTACTCAAATCCATTCTAATTTTCACCTTCTCCATTGACTAGAGAATAACAGAAGATGAATATTTTGGTTAGAAGCTAACGCATGCCAACAAAGTATTTTCTTAGAATCATTCAGAAACCATATCGACTTTCAAATATATTTTGCTGCATGAATTTTATTCCTTTTGAGTGACACAAGGCTGTTTGGGTTTAAGTAAATATTATCTAGACACTCCAAGTACTATTTGTTTTATTGAGCAACTGAACATATATGATTGGAAAATAAAAATAGAAACAAAATTAGTTAGAAATACACACAAATATAAAAAAAAGAAAAAAGAAAAAGAAATATGACAATCAGGGTGGATGGAGATGTTTCAACATTAGGTTCATCTGGGTAGAGTACTTCTATGACGTTGGGCACAAATTAAGCTAAGTAAAATTTCAACAAATATTGGATCTAGATTTATGATTTTAGAAGTGCAACAAAACCGTATAGGTATATCAAGACTTGGGTTTATGTTCTTGTTCAAACACTCCGTTTCTGCACACATCTCAAGCTCCCTTTCTTTCCATATTGTGCATGTGCTACAATTTCTTGGTGGTAAGAGTTGCCGTCCTTAAATCATTGAAAAAAGGAAAGAAGGAACTGCTCGAATGGGAGTTGTTTCAGCTCCTAAAGAGCAAAGTTGGCTTGAAGAACACAAACGAGGAAGTGGGAGGGGCTTTCCACTTCAATAAATCTCTTTCTAGGCTAAAGGGGCAAAGAGAAGTGCTTTTGATGTTGAGAAAGGCGAAGGTTCAAGACTTAATCGAGAGTTAGATTTTTACAACACCACGCTTTAACTTGATAAAGCCTAATAGTCGAATTCATTAAATTTAATATTTAAATATGTAAAAATAAAATTACTTGAAAAGTCCTTATTTACAGCAAATCATAAACAAGATCAAAGTCGAGAAGAGAAGTCGTCCTTCATGCCAATGCTTTCATGTTCTTTATTGCTTTATCTTCTCTTAAATTTGGATGCAAGTACTAGCACAATTAAGACAATTTGTTATTTGATTTGTTTTTCTATTTCACAATCTTTATCCTGTCAAAAACCAACAAAATTGGTTAACGTCTACATTTAATTTCCTAATAATACAAAAAACAAACATCTATGTAATTACAATTCTTAGCATATTCTTAATAAGCTCAAAAGTTGAGTTAGACAATATGGGGTTGAGAATTATGAGGTGGATGTTGAGGAAAAGTTAAAAAACTATTTACAAGAGCATTCCTTAAAAAATGCAACATCATGTTTCGATATTTTCAGGTTCGAAGATGACAATTTATAGGGTCATAAATTCAAATAAGAAAAATTCTCAAAATATACAAGAATATAATATGAAGATAAGACTTGATATTTGAAATTCAAAGATTGAGACGGACTAAGGAATTTAAAGTAAAGGGTTGAAAAAATATTAAGAATATTGTGATACCTGCCATTCGGAGATATAGTGGTGAAATTAAAAATTTGAACAGAAGATTTTAAAATGCAAGAACTCCACATACGATATTTGAACCTCTGTTATTTTTGAATATATATATATATATATATATATATATATATATATGAACTTTGAAACCGTCTACGTTGTGGTAGGCCAAAAACAAGAGTTGTAGACGTCGGAAAGTTTGTTGGACTCCACAAGACGAGTTTAATCCTGTTAAATTTCTTGGAGGCTACTCTAGCCTAAACTTTAAATTACGCCTATTTAAAGGGTAACATAGTCTCTTGAACAGGCATCTTACAAAATCCACACACTCTGAAAGACATCAAAACTCTTCTTGATAACAAATACTTCAAGAAGATCCACCAATCCTCCTTTCATGGAGATCGATCAATTTTTTTTTCCATGAAGATCAAATACTACTAAAGGCATTCTAATCACGGAGATAATAAAAAAAGAAGAATTAAAAGATAAATAAATTTATATTCACAATTATTATTTATTAATAAAAGATTATATTTTTTTATATTTTATTTATGATTATGGTTTATTTTCTATCACATATGGCCAATTTTTAACCAAAAAACATCAAATGGGTCACTCTTTCAAACTAACCAAATCAGACGAAATGCTCAACGATTTATCCTTGTCAGTCATATGACAGTTGGCAGCAACTTATGACAGTGACAAGGTGGTCAGGCGTGAGTCTAGTGGAAGATAAAATTTGAAAAGTAAGGTTGAGATGATTCGAACATGTGATGCGGAGGGGTTCGAATGTTCTAGTGCACATGTGTGAGAGGTTGTCGATAGGTGGTTTCAAGCAAGGTAGAGGTAGACCGGATAGTATTGGAAGGAGGTGATTAGATATGATATGAAACTGTTACAACTTACGAGGTAGAGGTAGACCGAATAGTATTGGACGAAGTTGATTAGATATGACATGAAATTGTTACAACTTACCAAGGACATGACCCAGTATAGGAAGTTGTGGAAGATGCAAATTAGGGTGGTAGGTTAGGGGGTAGGTGTGAGTTCTTGCCGGTAGGGTATGTGTTTTATTTTGTATCTCGTGCTAGTAGTAGTGCAGTGTCCTGCTTTTG
>JBDJHY010000014.1:5119087-5133639 GCA_039654485.1 Withania somnifera | reverse complement strand
CCTAGCAGGGGTCCGGGTTTTATAAGGTAGTCGATGTGGCTAAGGCATTTGAGTTAATGCATAAAGAAAAGTTTTGATATTTAAGGGATAAGAGGTCTCAAACTTTTGGTCAGTTTTTTGGTACCTCATCAAGAGACAGGAGTTCCTTCGATAAGGGTACTTCAGAGATTATGGGATTAGAAGTTAGTTGTATGCTAAATTCTCTAAATATGAGTTTTGGCTCAATTCTCTAGAATTTTTGGACATGTAGTTTCCAAGGGGGTATTATGATCGATTCAGTTAAGATTGAGGCAGTTAGAGATTGAGCATGACCCACGTTGCTAATCTAGATTCAGAATTCTATGGGGTTAGTTGGTTACTATACTTTGTTCAGGATTTCTCTTCTATTACATCTTTGTTGACTCTGAAAAAATATAATGGTTCAGTGAGTGTAAAGATAGCTTTCAAAAGCTTAAAACTTTTTGTTGACTTTGGATCCTATTTTGACCCTACTTATTGAGGATGAGAGCTTTACTATATATGTGATGCTTTTATGGTTAATTTGGGTGGTGTACTGATGCAAAAAAGTAAGGTTATTTTTTATACTTCGAGGCAGTTGAAGACTCAAGATAAGAACAATCCTGCTCATGAGTTGGAGTTGGCGGTGGTCTATCTATTGAAGATATGGAGATATTACCTTTATAGATTTCATTTGAGGTGTTCACCACAAAAGAGTCTTCAGTATATCTTTAGCCAGAGAGATCTGATTTTGAGGAAACAAATGTGCTTGGAGTTATTAAAGGATTATGACATGATGATCTTGTACCATTAAGGCAAGACTAATATAGTGGTAGATGGCTTTAGTAGGAAGTCAGCGAGTATGGGTAGTCTTGCCTCAATTCAAGTGGAGGAGTGACCGTTGGCTAGAGATGTGCACAGTTTAGCCAACAACTTGGTGAGATTGCAGATTTATGATAATGAGAGAGTTCTTACTTGTATAGGGGCCCGATCTTCATTGATGAAGAGGATTATAAAAACTCAGTTTAAGGATTAAAATTTATTTATCAATTGTGATAAAGTGTTGATGTGTGAATCAAAAGAGGTAATTTAGATCAAGAGGGTGTTTTACAGATTAGGGACTGGATTGTGTCCCTAAGATAAGTGATTTTACTGGTTTGGTTCTAGAGGAGGCTCATAGATCAAGGTATTCTGTTCACCTAGGAGCGTTTAAAATGTATCATGATTTGATTCAGTACTATTGGTGGTATGTCATGAAGAGGTATATTGCCGGTTTTGTGGCCAAGTGTCTGAATTCCCAACAGGTCAAGTTTAAGCATTAATGATTGGGTGGCTAGTCCAATGGGATGTGTGTTCCACAATGGAAACAGGAGCATATTTTCATGGATTTCGTGGTTGGTTTGTATAAGGCTCTAGGTGGGTTTAATTCGATATGGGTGATTATTGATGGATTTAATAAGTTTGCACACTTCATTCCTATCCAGGTGAAGTATAGTGTAAAGACGTTGGCCCAGATTTACCTCAGTCAGATAATTCGATTGCACGAGGTTTCTATATATATCATCTCAGGTTGGGGTACTCAGTTCACATTCAATTTTTAGAGTATGATACAGCGTGAGTTGGGCATTCAGTTAGATATGAGTATAATTTTCATCCCCAAATTGATAGTCAATCTTAGCTTACCAATCAGGTGTTGGAGGACATGCTTCAGGCATGTGTGATTGATTTTGAAGGTCATTGGGATTAGTTTTTGCCGCTTGTAGAGTTCTCCTTACTAGTTATCATCCTAGCATTCGGATTTATCCTCAAATTGAGTCTTTGTATGGTAGGAGGTATAAATCTCAAGTTGATTGATTTGATGCTTTTGAGGTTAGGCCTCGCGGCACAAATTTATTTAGAGATTCGCTGGAAAAGGTTAGATTGATCCATAGTAGATTATTGACAGCTTACAATAGGCAAAAGAATTATGCTGACATGAGAGTTTGTGATTTGGAGTTCATTGAGGGTGATATTGAAGGTATCGCCCATAAAGGGTGTGATGGGGTTTGTAAATAAGGGTAAACTCAGCCTTAGGTTTATTGACCTATTTGAGATCCTTCATCATATAGGTGAAGTGGCTTATGAATTGGCACTACAACCTGGGTTATCAGTCGTGCACTCACTCTTTCAAGTTTTAATGTTGCAGAAGTATATTCTCGATGATTTGCATGTGATCCAGTGAGATTCAGTGAGTTTATATCCAGATTTAACTTTTGAGGAGGAGACAGTGGCTATTTTGGATAGGAAGGTTTGAAAGTTGAAGATTAAGTAGATACCTTCTATGAAGGTTCGATGGAGGCATCTCCGGTTGAGGAGCTACATGGGAGATTGAGTTGGACATGTGTAGTAGATATCCCCAACTTTTGGACGCTCCAGGTGATCTCTCTTATGTTCATGTACGAACATGGACTCTAGTGGTAACTGATGTAATGACCGTGTTATATCCTATTTTAATACGTGTCAGATCAAGGTACAATATATTGGAGATTTTCACAAATTAACTATTGAAGTCAGCACCTAATTAGTCTGAAGGTAAATTAGGAAACCCATTATAAACTATGTGATTAGAATAAATAAAAATTTTATTTTAAGATCTACTTAACTAAGTGTTTTAGGTAAGGGTTCTAGATTATCCTAGATATTAGAAATTCTTTAAGATCCTCTAAATTATGATTATTGGGCCAAACTTAGTTTAGTTAGTTAAAAGTAATTATGAGTGCTTAAAGGAAAAAGTAAAAGGCCGAGTAAGTAAATATCTTTTCTATACCTAAATCATTTGACAAACTTGAAAACCTTTTTTGCACTAGATAGGGATCTATATATATATATATTTTTTTTTTTTGAAAAAAGAAGTCACTTGCTTTAAACAAAGTAACCTTATTTCAAATCAATGGCTAAGAATAGAAACGAAACATGACTTCTACAATGGATTAGTTAGCATACTAAAAGATTAAATAAATTGAGTTTAAAACAAAAGGTTGATTTCCTTTTAAAACCTTTTGGTGAAAGCTACAAGTGATAAGTAATTTTATTATCAATTAGACTAGAATAAACGTACTAGAGACAAATTATTGTTAGTTATTATTAATCAAAACAATTCAGATCACACAAATTAGCTAATAAACCCACAAAAGAAAAGATAAAGTTAAAATAGATGATAAGAAGAAAGGACAACAAGCATTTGGTCCTTTAACTATTTGGTGCAGCCTAAGGAAGAAGATATGTGATGACTTCGAATAATGATAGTATCGAGTCTTGCCTTGAGACTTCTTTCGCAAGAGTCTCTATTTAGACTCCATTGTGCTCCAAAGTGTTCATACAAAGAAAGATAGAAATAAAAATTAGAGGCTGGAAATGTAAAAACATATTTTAATAGTATAAGATTCATACATGCAATAGTGTCATACGTATCAATTTGAGCAAAAATTAATAGTAGAGGTTAACCAAAAGCATGTCTCATCACCATTGAGGGATCTAAATGCCGTGACAACAAAAAGCATTCTACATAATTTTCATACATACGCGGTCTTATAATGAATAATTATGAATTATATTTTCAGCAGCCCACTTTTCACAAGACATATTTAAAAACTTTGGAATTGGTCTCGTCCGATGCATGGTTGATGAGGGAGGCTCCAGAAGAAGAAGAAGCGGACGGAGACTCCGAGGGAGATGCGCCTTTTTCACTCCAAGGGTTAGGGGATAGGGTTGGTCGAGAATTTCATTACCTAACTACGCCACTATAGCCACTAAAAGGGTCATATCTTGTTGAAAAGGAAGTGAAAGGAGCGAGACCTTGCAGAGTAGGTACGGAAGGGGAGGCCTCTGAAGAGGTACTTAAAACCCAAAATGATTAGGAAAGGAATCTTTCATGCCAAATTTGAAACTTTTCATAAACGTAAGAACTGTAAGTAACATATGACATTTCAAGGGAATTATATCCTCGCAAACTAAGTAAACTAGACTCTTATAACTTACCGATTAAAAAAGGCCAATCACAAGGATTTAGTCATTTCTCGTTAATTTTAAGGTGGTGACATAACTTATTAGTAGGGGTGGGCGTTCGATTTTTTAATTTTTTTTGATTTTTAATTTTGTGAAACTAATAATTGAACCTGAACTGAAATACATTTGGTTTGGTTTGGTTTTTACAAGTTCGATTTGATTTTTTTAGTTCGGTTTTTCGATTTGGGCCTTGAAGTGAAGATTTGGAAATTGAAAATGCCTAAATGGACTTGGGTAGTTGGGATTTCGATTCGTAAAATTATTTGGGCCTAGGTAAGTTGTGTATTATGATAGTTGAAAATTGAAAGTGGTATAATTAGGATAGATTAATGAGATTGGGCAGGGGTAAGTTGTGTATTGATGGACCTAATTATATAAGCAAGTAATGACAAATTGACAATATAGCATACATGCCCAATAAAATTTGATTTTTGGTTAACTGAATTTATATATTCCAAAAATAAAAAAAAAACAAAAATTTTAAAATTAAAAACCGAACCCACCCGAAATAACCGAAACTGAAATTTAAAAAAATCGATTCAGTTTCAACCAAATTGTTTCCACCCTACTTATAAGTTCCACCACACAAACATGATTTTAAGAAGCAATAATAAACATAGTAGTGAGAAGACTTACAGATTTTTCCATCATCCTCAGGTTTGTTGGTGTTGCAGAGAGAATGAGAAGAGAAGGTTCTGTTGCGCCTGTTTCATCGTTTAGTTGACATGTAATATTTATTTCTAATTTTTTCTTTTATGAAACTCATAATATTAAAAACATAAATAACTCCAAATTGAAAAATAAAATACATACTTAACTAAGCTTACTTTTTTTTTTTTTGTAACTAATAAATATTCTAAGAAAGATAATATATGATTGACTTTCCTAAATATAATTGATATTTAAAATTTTATACATAATGTATATTAAGGAATTTTTTTTTTCAAAAGAAATGACAATAAGCCCCAAAATAATTTTAAATATTATTTTAAAAATACTTATTTCACCCTATATGATTTTCAAGAAGCTTAATTAATTAATTGACATGTTGACGATTGTCAACAAACCCTTTCGGTTATTTTTGACCCTTTTATGCCTAGTAATAATTTTACCCTCCCTTTAGTCAAATTATGTCATATTTGGTTCACTGATGTGACCTCCTTGGGTTTCGAATTCTTCGATATGAGATTTTGTGTTAGACAAGTTAATTTGAGAGGTTGAAATTCAAAATATGATCCTTGGTGGGTATTCAAAACATGATCCTTGGTGAATCTCCAGAGATGTTTCGAAATAATTCTGAAATCTGGTGCCTAGTGTCTTGTGATATAGAATCCACGACCCGTGGAACCATTTTAAAATATGGTGGCTAGTGATATGGATTCCACGACCTGTGAATAGGTTTCACAAGTCGTGGGATCAATCATGGAATGTGGAGGAAGTTTAATACTTTTCTGGACTCACCCTACGATTCAACACTATGACTCGTGGTACTAGTTCCACGGGTCATGCTGTCAACTCGTGGGTAATGGCTTAAATTTATGAAATTCATAAATGAACGGCGTGAGACAGCTATAAAAACACTTTAAACATAAAAAATCGTAAAAGTATAAAAATGACTCCGAGAGATTACAGTCCGACTATTTTGCATAGACTCAAACAAATATTTACTTCTATGAGGTAAATAGGTCTAGTGAATCATCATTCGTTGTTTTTTTCTTTAATTTAATTCCTCTTGTTTTGAAATGGATAGTTTGATATCAACAAGTAGAGTAACTTTCACTAGATAGTAACGTCACAGGTAAATGGGGGATAATAGTTAAACTAAAAGAGGTAGTGAAATATCTTAATTTCATGAATAAGTTGCATGTATGGAAGGAAGGAAATAACGCAACAGTAAAAACTTATTCGCATCGATGTTTATATCAAATGTATAGTATACATATATTTCAATATATATAATTATCACTTAACCATATATATATTCACGTCATTAATTTACTTGCCCATGATAATTTGAATTGATTTGATGTAATCAGAGGTGTTAAATGGGCGAGTTGGGTTGAAATTAGAGAGGTTGAAATGGGTTGAATTGAAAATTGGGTTGAGCCATGACACACCCAAATTTACTTTGGGCTAAATTGAATTTAAAAACTGAGTTGGATCATGATCCGTCCCATTTTACCCGCTTAATCTAAACAATACTAATATACTTTGATATGCTTTTAGATGAAGGGCGTATTTTTATGTAAACAACTAGTATATTTATGAGTTGATTTATAAATATTTTCATAAACCTCGTGAAAAATCCATGAAAGAGTCTGACACTACTTTTATAGCAAATTAAAACCAATAGTATAAAAATAATAACAAGAATACATTTTGTAATAACTAAAAAATAATAGAGTAACTAATCAGCCTGCTATATAGAATTGAGAAAGACAATTTTATGATGCAATTCTACAATGAGATGAAATGAGTTGAGTTCATTGATTCAATCAAAATAAAAGCGGGTTGAGTTTGGGAATGAATTGAGCTCACCTCAAGATTATTTTAAAGAAGGCAAAAGTTAAAAATGATAAACATTTAGGGTTTTATTACAAGAAAATAGCCAAAGTTTGAAAATTATGAAAAACAATCAAAATTGACTCGGCTACAACTGGACTCTGCTACAACCTTCCAGTTGTATACGGATTGTTAGTAACACTTTTAGCTATCTCGCTACAACTTTCAGTTGTATATAAACTTTTCAAATACAACTTCAGTTGTATTTATGTGTCAGTTACAAACATACTCAGACTTGTATATGACAAAATAAAGATCAAATACTATATACAACTTTATAAATTTAAGCTTATATACAACTTAAGTTGTAGCGGAGTAACTGCTATATACAACCAGTTGTAGCCTAATTTTTCCCCAAACTTTGGCTATTTATGGCTATTTCTTTATTTTATAAAACATATGTCATCTTTCACAATTTAGGGTTTAAGTTTGCTATTTTATGCTTTTTTTTCCCTTTAAAGAGTGATAAATTACTTAAAATCCAAGTTTAAAACCTTAAATATAAAAAAAATCATAATTTTATCAAAATTTCAAAAATTTGAACTTTTCTAAAACCCCTAACATCTCCTCTCTCCTCTTTGCTCTTCTTCTGCCTCACCGCTTAGCTCCATCTTTTGTACTTTTATCATATTTACCGAACATTATTTAAATTTTTCTACAAATTATAACAAAATATCCCTTTATATTCTTGCCGAAAATCCTCCTAAAAATAATTTCAAATTTCTATTTAACACCTATCCTAGAAACAAAGGCATATGAATTAAAATGGGCATATGAATTAGCTGTCAGGACACAAAGATTTAGTACGTGTTGGAAAAAAATATACTTTTCTTATAAATTTTAGTCGAAAAATTCACTTATTTATTAAAATATTTGTAAAATAATAAAATATCGATAATTTATTTAATAAAATATCTATAAATATATGAAATATTTATGATTTATTTAATAAAATATTTATAAATAGACAACAAATCTTATAAGTACCTGTTACTTTATGTAAAGCATTTTAATACAAAATATGTGTGTATTATGAGATTTTTTGAAATTTTGGAAACATGTGAGATTTTTTGATATTATGGTCTAAAGGATTGGAATTTATGTAAGTTGCCGTTAAAGAATGAGTTAAATTGAATAAACTAAAAACTGACTCATTTTAAATTATTATATACCCAACCCATTATAATTTAGACGGCTTATTCATAATTGGACTTAATTTGACAGCCCTATGTATAATCATCTAAAACTTTTTCTTTTTACATCTTCATGTCATCAAATAGTCACATTATCATGTGTTTCAGCTTTATAAATACCTTTTAAATTTACTATCTAATTGAAAATCACAACATTAGTTGAACATATATATATATATATGTTGTTAAAAGGGAACCTACTTATGTAAAACAAAAGGGAGACTTGAGTGATGAACCTACTCTTTGGTCTAGCCATGGAAACAAATTGCTTGAGTATGAAAGGGAAAATGAAACATGACCAGTCCATTTGGTATTTTGATGGATCTGCCTGTCTCCTCTGGTACCAACTATGAAGAGTGTCAATTTTTTTGACAATGCTGTTCTTAGTTGGCATCCAGGGAGCCAGGCAGAACAATTTTATTTCTTGGACATGGATTGTATATATGCTCACCTGCTTAATTTATTCCTGCAAATTTCCACAAGAAAAATGCAATGTTAACAAGTTGTTGACTAAAGTCCTAAAGTGTGACTATTAAAAGAGAAAGAAATTAAGCAATATTATATTCGATTCATATTATCTGTCTTTTTATAAATTTCGGACATCCTTCAAAAAAAATATATTTGATACATAATATTTGATTAAACTATCATTTATCGCTCTCTTAAACCAATAATTGGTGCAATAAGTGCAAATTCTAAAAAGTTAATAGACTTAAAAAAAACAAATTTAATTTGCCAAAACGACAAATGTATTTCTTTTAGTTGGCAAACTCATTAATTTTCAATTCAAATTTGAATAGATCACATAATAGTCGCAAAATGAAGGTCCCTTTACCTTTTTTCGACATTTCACTCTTGTAATTACGTCACATATCACTAGATTATACATATATCCTGATAAGTAATCGAAACTCGAGAGAAAGGATACACTATGAAGTAACTCAATGAATGATTTCTAAGAAAGATTTGGCTAAATATTTAAAGATGTAGGAAAAAGGCAAGGCACAAGGGTTGAAGACAAGCCACTTTGGTTTGGGCAGCAGACGGCAGATATAGCTACAAAACTTACAAAGGATATATATAATTTAATGATTATATGGTGATGAAACCAAACAAGTTGTGACTTGCTTTGAGTATTTTTAGGAGTTTTGGACTCTTGCTTTTCATTTGAAAATTCATCTTACTACTCCCATCATGATTAACTAAAGAAAAAAAAAAAAAATTATATTAGTTCAATATGGCAAACGGCCAAATTACTCCTAGATTATGCAAAGTGCAATATATTTATCTATGTTAATTAATAATTGGGTTAAATAGGACTTCGCCGTTATTAAAATAAGCCAAATTTGTGTTTGTTTTAAAACTGACGGAAGTTTAGCACTCTGTGATGCCACATGCCCACAATTAAGGATTAATTTTCTTAAAATGAAAGGGAAAATTTAAACATTTTGACAAACTTAATCCTTCTCCCCAAGTTTGAGTTTTTGTTTATTTATTTTTTCCATGTTCTCACCCTCTCTCGGACACTACCTCTACCACAAATCACCTTTTTTCCTTTCTTTCTAATGTCTCATTGTCACCATCACCTCCGCTATTATCTTCTCTTCTTTTTTCCTCCGCCACCACCTTCACCAACAAAAAGGAATGCTTTAAATGACTTGAACATACATATAAAATAATATTTTAATACCGGTATATAGTCATATAAGGGTTAAAAGAGAAAGTAAGGATGCTAAGATTTCGCCATAATTTAAGCTATTTTTTAATAATGTTAAAAGATATATTTGATCTCTAACTATTGACAAAGGATAGATCTATTGTATTCCGCATTGTTCCCAGGAAAATTTGACTGTTTGTCGCAGTTCACTTTAAATATATTTGGTATTACAAATTTATCATTTGGTAATACTGCTTAGTGGATGATAAGAGTCTGTTAGCATGACTTTGACAAGGAAAAAGCCACTGCATGGGACAAATCCAGCTTTGATTGGGGAGCTTGACGGATACTTTCATGTGCATTAATCATTAATATAGCATCGGTTGCACTTAAAGTACTGTAGTTTTGTAGGATTGCTAGTCCAGTTTGAATTTAAAAAATGTATTACAATTTAATTACTAAATATTTAAGATTATTTGGACTTTTAGTATTTGAATGTAAAAGAAGAAAGAAAATTCTTTTAAAAAATCATAAATATAAAGTTCAAATGATCTAATACTATATCAACAAAAAAATTTTAAAAAGAATTACATGAAGCATGGTTGGTTGTGATGGTGACTAACGGTGGTAGTTTGCCCGTGCTAATTTTGAATAGTGTTAGCTAATGATGATGTTGTGTGCAATTAGCTAGTGGTGATGTTAACAGTAGTTCTTGATGGTGTTATCTGCTAGTGGTGGTAATATGGTGGATGATAGTAATTGCTAATGACGGTGGTGAGTAATATAGTGATTATCAATAGTGATTAATGGTTATTGTGGTAATGATCGTTATTGATAATAATTATAAATGATAGCTAATTATTGTATTTAGTGATGATAATAATAATAATTGTGACAAAAGTTGATGGTTGAGATTGGTTTGTGGTGATAATCGATGATGATTTCAGGTGGCAACATTAGTTCATAATGGCCGGTGATAAGAATAGTAATAAATGGTAATTGATAAACTGATCTTTATAGAAACTTTTGAATTAGACAGCTTCACCGAACATTCAAAGGTGAAAGCTCGCCCTACTTCACTATTTTCGGCAGATCACCCAACATTCAAAGGTGAAAGTTCAGCCCACTTCACTAAATCATCAAGGGAAATTTTCAGAAATAGCAAACTTGGTCCTAAAATAAATGATTTATAGAATCATTTTCATAATTACTCAACATAGTTATTGAGGCAAAAATGTCAAAACATAGGCTCATTCCGTATATCATATCTCAATAGAAAATCTCAAGTCTAGTCATAAGGCAAAATCAAGTCTTAGTAATACCCAATTGTTGCCTCATAGGAAATATATAGAACCCAAAGTGATGGTGAGAAGATAAAATTCAATAGTGTGAGAAAATAGCTTCATACTGCTCATGAGCACAATCCTGAAAAGTATAAATGTAATAGATAAGAAATCACTTTTCAATTATTATACTACCAAAAGCTCAATTACCTATTAAACATCAATTCATGATCATCAAACATAGCAAAACGACAGTCTACATCGGCTCTAAAACTACCTGCTAAGTCCGGGGAGAGCTACTAAGCTCTAACAACTAGTATAATCTCCTCTCCAACCTCAACTACGTTCCAGAGAAAGCGTGAGCCACGCATGACAGACCTCGTACCCCTAAAAATATATAACAAGCGAAAGGCCAGCAAAATAGGTTGTAGGCCAAGGCAACAATAATACGGAGCTCCAAACTAGTAACCCAACCCGAGATGACAATTTACCAAGCGTATACCATACTAAATATTCAATCTAAAAGAAGTAATATGTAGTTTGCCTGAATTCCGAAGGTAACCTTGAGAAGCGCGTTGAGGCAATCGACAATCTCGGACAAGTCTAAAAAATGCACAAATCTAGCAAAAACGTCACCCACACGTCAAGATAAGTAAAACAAGATTCATATTACTATAGGAATAGCTGGGCCGGAATCCAAACTAAAAACTCGTTATAATAAAATTATAATATTTTACATATATCAAAATTAATGGAATAATATTTCTACAAAATCTACCCCTGAAATATTAATATTTTCAACATAAAATATTAATAGCTTATAACCTTTTATCAAATAATAAGGTATGAGACTAGATTATTTCAAAAGACTGTTTCATAAGCTTGTCAATAATTTTGAAAGATTCTAGAAATGAGAAAAGCACATACTTATTATTTAAAATAAAGTAATTTATTCTAATGGTATAACGTTGTAGCTAAAAACCCCGGGATTCGAACCAAAAGTCCTTCTAGACTAAAGTCCGCATTTCGTAGCTAACGAAACTGCAACAATCGAAGGACATTTAAACTGAGAAAGGCTTGAAGAAACAACAAATGAAAAGGGAACCAAGCTATAGAACTGCCAGGAAATTGAACTACGGGCCTTGCAAGTCCTCGAATGGAAGACAAGCCCAACAAACTCTCACAACAGATATATCCCTAGACATGGGTCGTCTCACATCTCTGTCAATAACTAATCCGCTCGGACAGACCGTTAGTTTGTGGATGAAAGCAATAGTCAGAGTTATCTCTGTACCCATTTGTCATTGTAGGGTCCTCCAAAATCGAGATGTGAATTGTGTAACTCTGTCTGAAATAATAGATATTGGCACCCCATGCATGTGAAAAACCTCCCTAACATATAAGACCGCAAGTCTCTCAGCATCCTACGATGACGAAGCCGGTAGGAAATGGGCGGACTTGGTCACTCGATCCACGATGACCCAAATACAATAATGACCCTTGAAAGTGCAGAAAATAAATCCATGGTAATCCTCTTCTACTTTCACTTTGGAGAAAGGAGTTGCTGTAATACACCACCTGGTCTGTGGTGCTCGAACTTCACCTGCTAGCAGTTTAAGCATTAGGAAACAAACCTGGTAACATCAGACCTCAAACGATGCCACCAATAGTGTTTGTCTCAAATATCTGCATACTATTTATATGGTTGGGCCATGCCGGATCAAGAATTTCAACCAGAATTGGCTCGGCTCATTTGGGACCGGACCAACCCATTGACACATTTAATAGTGGTATAGTGGTCATGATATAAAGATTTCAAGTGTTGATTCGTGCTAGTCATAGCCTCAAGTAAATTAGCTTTTTCATCATGTTTAATTTCTAAACTTGTACAAAGATGTGTACAAAATTCAGTTATTGTTGCTTGTTTTAAATAATAATTTAATATAGCACCAATTAAGTAACTAGGGGGAATTGGGAAAAAATGTTTTAAAATTTTTTCAAGCATTGCGCCAATAACATCTTCGAAATCGCGTATAGTCTTATATTAAAAAAGCAATAGAAATATTTCAGCTACATAAGATATAATAGAACAAATAGTGGGATAATGTTGAGATGGAAATATGTTAATAGCATTATAAAAGTTTTTAAAAATACATCTACTTTTCTAATTAGGGCTCAATCCGAATTTTGTAACATATGCTCAGGTGATTGGCAAAATTGGTTAAAAAGTAGCACTAATGAGCTTCCTATATTTATAGCAAGTTTTTAAAAATAAATAAGTTGAATTCCACCTAGTTTTATTTTTTTGGGAATTAATCTAGGTTTCATATTAAACAGTAAACATTTTATTTTAAATTCGGCAAGCATAACCCTTCTATTGTTACCTTGAACAAAACCTACTACAAGTCTTGATTTTTCAAGTATAAATTAAAAAAAACAAGATTTTCCTTAATAATAAAATTATATATATGAAAAGCACACCTAATATGAAAAATATCTTCACGGAGAAAGTGATCTTTTTAACGTCTCAATAGAGGCGGTGTTATTAAATGCATTGTCCAAAACTACACATAAAATTTTACCATTCAAATTATAATAATTAACAACTTTAATAATTATATTTGAAATAAATTTTGCATCATACATATGATTTTCACCATATAGAAAACTAAAAAAACAATTGAATTATAAAATTACTATCCATCCAGTGTCAAGGCGGTTAAATAATCATTTCTATTTATAGCACGAACAAGATCAGAAGTTAGAGAAACTCTACATGAAAAATTTAAAGATAGGGTAGGTAAACAAAATGCATATTGTCCTAGTAATCCAAAAATATCTTAGCGACATGCACTTCTAGGAATATTATAAATTCTTTGTATATAAAATACAAATGCATCATAAGAAGCAGAAGTGAAAGGCAAACGACCTACAACTATCATTTTCGCTATTTCTAAATGGTCCTTTGCTTTATTATAATTTTGAATTAATTTACTGGTTTTTGGACTTAATATACCCTGATTCAATCAGTCTTCCTTAACACCAGTTACTTTGACACATTCTACTTTATGTTGGTTCTATAATGTCTCATCATGGTACTCGTTCCCCCTTGCATTACCCCCTCCTCTTCTTAGGAGAAAATACTTATTTACAAATAAAGAATATGACGGTTTCAGTTCCTGTTATATATTCAAAAAAAATTCATACAATACTAATTTTTCTAGGTTATCTAGGAGGTTTAGGAGTGATAAGTCTAAAAAACTTACCAAGGTAATGATATGAGAGCTCCGTCTAGTAACAATGAGCCACGAACGTAGCCTGTAAAACAAAGCCCAGGGTGGTCCCCGGAGTCGTTCTCCGATGCTTAAGTTAGTCAATAAGCAATGGAAGAATTTCAATAATATTTAGTGAGTAGTATTTAGAGCGTACCTGGCCTTTGAACTTACTGGGGCTTTTATAGATGTTTCTGATGCCCCAGTAGAAGGAAAATTGTTGCCCAGAGTGATTTTCGGGATTTGATGTAACTAAGTATGGTAATCCTACCATAACTCTACCACTTATAGATGGTAGTATGTTCCTTGTATGATTCTTCTCCTATTTTAGGAGTTCTTTATTAAGGTAAATATCAATTACCTTATTATATCGTTATTTGTGTGGGCCGTATCTTTTTCTTCGGTAGGCCACTGCTATTAAGCCCATATTATCCCTTTTGGCCCTATTCCTACAAGGAGCAAAATCAAAAAAATTAAAGGGACGGGGGGTTGAGATTTTTTTGATTATTATAATCGTCATCATCATCATCATCAACTCGTCCAG
>JBDJHY010000014.1:5070419-5084536 GCA_039654485.1 Withania somnifera | reverse complement strand
TGGGACGTTCATCTCGACGTGGATAATACTCTTCATCCCGTGGTGGTGCTGGTGATGATTTGTCCTGTGATATTAAACCCTATTTAAAGCAGAGCTGTGGCCATCTTTTCTTGATAGACGTTTACACAACAACAACAACAACAACATACCCAGTAATTTTCCAGGTCTGGGGAGGGTAAAGTGTACGCAGTCCATACCACTACCCCATAGATGAGGTAGAGAGGCTGTTTCCAAAAGACCCTCGGCTCACGACACACACCACAGTCTACTACAATAATAAACAATATAAATTAACTTTTCCATCAGAAAGTAATAATCAGTTATGGGAGTTACTGTATCGATGCTGATAAGTACAACACCAAGAGAAGTAACCCTTTAGTCAAAGAACATAGCAACACATATATCTCTAGTTCTGACCTACATTAAGCATCAATCAAAACCCTCAAAATTCAAAACTGATCTCTGCTCTTGCGGAAAGGTTTTCTTTTCATATACCAATTACTAGTATACACACTAGCCTAACTTCCAGGCTCATATCATTGACAAGTGCAGAAATCAAGTCTTCAGGGAATAGGTCACAGCACCGTGACTTCAAAAGCGAATGCAATTCATTTAATGGGCCCTCTCTTTTCAGTACAAAGACAAAATGAGAAGTCTTAAGCAATGATTAGATTTGTGTCTTAACATAAGCCAAACATTCTTAAGGTAGAACAAATGCAAGCTATTACTGATGCAGAAGTGAAGTAGCTTTTTGATTTTCCATTGATTATATAACCAATTCTTACAGAAGATATGATAGCAGTACACACACAATTTTACTTGTGACATTCACTCACATACAGCTTTCAATTACCTTTCTGATACTCGACTAATCAACTTACAGGAAAATTGCTAAACCACAAGCTTATCGCTAACACACAAGCCACAAAAGTGTTAATGCATTTTGCAGAAGACAAAACCAACAACACATTTAAGAGGTGGTTCAAATTACAAGACAGCAATGGCATCCTCTGTAGACATATTGAAGGCACAAATTCTACTTCAAGAGCATATACTTTGAATTACCTTAAACTTAATACCTATATGATCTCCCCTGGGGAAAATCAATAGAGCACTTGCATAAACACCATAGATGCAACCAATTACTAAGCTAAGCCACAATTAGATAACCTCCACCTGCTCTAAACTGAAATGATCCATCGGAGAGGGCAAAGGGAAGCCAGGAATAAACTATGAAAACCACTTTTTCTCCTATGTTGTGTGAAGCAATAGTGAAGTCAAAAGCAAAAAATAAAAAAAAGTGTCAAGGTGAAGACACTAGGTACTTACTCAAAAAAGATCAATACACTAGGTGATTTCTTCTCACTAGACTTGGAGGAGGGAGTCACTCGGCACCTGTGCTGGTGGGACAGTTAACCCATAAGACTAGTCAAGGTGCAGGCCAGCTAGCCCGGATACCAAAGTTATCTCAAGAAAAAGGGGGTACCAAGATCAACAAGAGCTCTAAGCTAAAATATTAGACTCTTCAACGAAGAAATCAATAAGATGGTAACTGTACTTGTGTTCATTCTAAAATACACACACAAGCATGCACATGTGCGCACGCACGTGCACACACATATAATGTATTGAGAGCAAGTAAAATAAGCCGAAAACTGATTATTTGGATAACGGAATTGAAAAAACAGTGAGTCGAATATAAATGAAGCAAAACGATGCAGTCAAACAAAAACCATCTTATACTTCTGATAATGTCATTAAAGATGTTTATTGAGTGCGTAGGGATATCTTTGAAGCTCTTTTTTTGGGGAACATGAAAGGATAGCAACACAATTGTGACCTCAACCATATTCCCTTCGACTACATTGAGTTAGTGGATAAGCACGGCAAAGAAAGAGAAGGATCACGGTCAAATGCATATTAGAAACAAGAAAGACTAAAGAAAAAACAAGGAAAATCAGTACATTTTATAAGGCAAACTAGTACAGTTCTTTGAATTGGTTCCAAAAGAACAAAGGAAAAGAAAGAAAAAACTGGATCCATTTCACAAAATCTCCCCATAAGTTACCAATAAAAAGATAAAAGCAAAGCAAGATATCAACTTTTAAAAAAAATAAATAAATAAACTGGGATCTTAATAATCATGAAGCATGCACGAAAAATAGCACAATTATACCTTGGCACGACTCCAAAGGCATATGGAAGCTTCATTAGCAAACTTTGGGAAGAGTTTCTAAAATATACAAAATTAGAAGTTGGAACGGAAAAAGGATCACCTTCTGGACAGATATAGATAGGGGAGGAATGTTTGAAGTCTAAATTTCCTAATCTGTTCAATTGCTCTGTTATCAAGGCTGGAAATATTGATGACTTCCACTCAGATTCAGGATGGCAGATTGCACTTAAAGGAAACTAGGGTGACTGGGAGGTTGAAGACTAATGTCTTTTACTCCAACATTTAAATTGAGCCTCAATTGATCACAATAAGGTGGATGCACTGACCTGTCCGGAAACTGGTGATGGAAGAAACAATTCACTCAATCTGTTATAACATGTTAATCACAAAGTCAAGCCATGATTTTATCAATTGGCCCTGGAAAGACAAAAGCTCCAGTAAAGGTAGCACGCTTTGATTGGATAGCAACTTTGGAGGCTTGATAATTTGAGGGAAAGGGGAATTTAAGTCATGTGATTGATCCCATCTTTGTAAAGGAAATCAGGAAACATTGAATCATCTTTTTCTCCAATGCAGAGTATCTAGACGATGTTGGGATTTAATCTTAAGCATCCATGGCACTAAGATTTTGTTGGGAGAGTGGCAGTCCCAAGGAGTATCAAGAAAGCTGAAGCATATAAGGGGGACCATTCTATTGCACATAGTTTGGACTTTATGGTTGGAAAGAAACAAAGCTTGCTTCTAAGGGCATTTGGTGTCATATCTCTAGAAGTAAGAATATCTGTACTCTATTTATTTGAGGAGGAATATAATGAGTTCCTTCAATATCGAGCAAGTAAGAAGAAAACTGCACAAGTAGCCTAAGTCGCACAGTCTAATACCATTGGCTTACAGCGCCTTTGACCATATTTTTGGAGATAAACAAATTTTTTCAAACTATTGTGTATTCATAGTCTGTTTTTGCTATTACTTTAGCGAATGGGGTCCAGATAAAAACAGAAGGAGTTGGCAAGCTAATCCACAATCATTTGTCACTCTAAATTATGTTGTTTATGTCCCCAATTCCTTTAATTCTTGCATCACTCAGTCGTTTGACTCATGCCCTAGACTGTGTCATAATATCTCTTGATGATTCTTTTATTATGCAGGACCGCGGTACAGGACAGACGATTGGCGTAGGACATGAATCACAAGGCCTCTACTACCTCACCTCCTTAGTTCCTCCGCAATGTGTCTAGTTACAGATTCTCCAAACTAACTCAGGAACGTTTGGGACATCCGAGTTTGCTCAAGCTGCAAAAGATGGTGCCTAATTTGTCTAACTTTTCCACATGATATTGGGAGTTGTGTCAACCTGGGAAACACACTCGCACACCTATCCACTGTAGTTCTAAGATTCATGCAAAGTCTGGCGTTCCTTAATCCATTCATTATTTTGTTAATGAATGGATATTTTTGGATATTGGGTCCTTGTATAGGCAGTTCAGCCTTCGGGATTCGTCAGTTTGTTAGTTTCATTGTTGATCATTCAAGACGTACTAAAATTTTCTTAATGAAAATTCGTGTTGAGTTGCTTCCAATATTTAAGAGTTTTTTATTGGGTAGAAATTTTATTAAAAGGTATCAAAATGGTACAGATGAAGGAACAGAAACACCATAAAACAAAGCAGTCGCCTATGCTCTTCTCCTAGCATATCTAATAAATCCATTTATTGGTTCAAACTATCTATACAAATTTTGTAAGCATTTGTCATTAATTCTAGAAAAGTTAGGTATCCTCTATAGAAAAATTGTCCGAAAAATGCAGAGAGGAATAGTTCTCCATATCTTCTTTATATTTTTGGCATCACCTGCTCTTGCCAACCTTCTAACAAATCCCTCACTTTTTGAGGCATCACCAATTAATACCACAAAAATTTAGCAATAACTCCCAACATTCTCTAGAAATTTTGCAATGGAGAAAAAGGTGCTCCATATTTTCCTGATCTTCTCGACACAAGAAGCATCTACCACATAGATTAAAGCCTTCTTTCTACAAGTTATTTTGAGTTAAGTATGCCCCCCAAGTTGTAACCCATCCAAAACATGCAATTTTTAACCGGAGTTTTTGTCTTCCATATCATCTTCCAAGGCCAAGAATTATCAAAGTGGTCTAACGGCTTTATCAACAAACTATAACAATTCTTAACTAAGAATTTCTTGTTTTTGCTTGCTTGCCAAATCAGGGTATCCACCTTATTCTGACCAATATGAACCAATTTCAACTGTTGAAGCAACTGACAAAAATCTTCTAGTCCCCAATCATTAAAATTTCTCCCAAAACCTTGGCTGCCAACCAGTTTTAGAATGAAATTCAGCACCATTCCCATCTTCGTTAGAAGAGCAGGTGAACAAAGTAGGGAAACTTTAAACATTCATCACCGATCCACAACTCTGTCCAGAATTTTATTGTTTCTCCGTTTCCTACCTCTAGTTTCGTTAATTGACTGAATTCTTCCCAAAGTCTCTTATGTTCTTGCATACTCCCCATTAATAGTTTTCCATCTATCCTTCTACCATAAATGGCATTAATAAGCTTTTTCCAAATTTCCTCGCCTTCCATGCTATACCTCCACAACCATTTAAGTAGCAAACTTTTATTATGTAACTTCATATTTCTCACCCCAAACCCACCCACCTTCTTATGTTTAAGAACCACCTCCCATTTCACCAAATGAAATCTTCTCATTAGTGCATTACCTTCCCAAAAGAATTGACTTCTCAAAGAATTCATTTTATCACAGCCACTGGCATTGAAAATAGGGACATTAGAAACATAGGCATGCCATCCAACATATTGTTAACAAGAGTAAATCTGCCCCCAAAAGATATTATATCTTCAATGGAGTAAGTTTACTAACACATATATCTAGACACCTCGCCAGATACTCTGATCATTCCTTTTCGCCCCTAGTGGAAGTCCCAAAATGCAATGGGGAACTTTTCCACCTTACATCCCAGAATGCTAGCTAGTTCCTCTATGCAATCATCTGCATTAATGTTAAGAATACTAACTCTTTGCCAAATTAACTTTCAAACCTGTAATTGCTTCAACAACTAGCAGAATCCCTCTAAGATAAAGTATTTGTTCCTTTTCTGCTTCAAACAAGAGAAGAGTGTCATCGGCATATAGAATATGCGATATATTGACCTTATCAGCATAATTTCTTCCAAAGATCATGCCTTTTATCCATCCTTATTTTTCAACTTGCTTGACCATTATACAGAAAGCTTCGATCACCAAAGAAAACAAATAAGGGGACAATGAATCTCTTTGCCTCAAGCTTCTTTGGGAGTTAAGAATCATGTGGACTCCCATTTATCAATATAGAGAATTTTTACAGGAGATATGCAGTAACTGATCCATTCAATCCAATTATCACCAAAATTCAACTATTTTAGAACGTTTAAAAGACATGAACAATTAACATGGTAGTAAGCCTTTTCGAGATCAAGCTTGCAACCAACTCCTCTCCTCTTTGACTTCATTAGTTGCTCAACACTTACATTGGCGATCAAAGCTGCATCAGCTATTTGCCTCCTTCTAATAAATCATTCTGATGTTCTGACACCAGCTGGTCGATCACCAATTTGAGCCTTTCAGCTAGTAGTTTAGCAATAATTTTATACACACACTTTTAAGTAAGCTGATAGGCCTAAAGCTTTTCACCTCGATTGTCCTCTTCTTTTTTCGTACCAAAGCAATGAAATTGGCATTTAAACTTTCAACAAAAGAACCCTTCTAATAGAAATTTTCCACTGTCCTCCAAACATCATCCTTTACTATGCTCCACTATCTTTGGAAGAGGTACAAACTAAATCCATCAGGGCGTGGAGCCTTATCTCCTCTAAAAGATTTAAAAACTACTTCCATGGTAAAAGGCCTTTGTAGCCAATCTTTGTCTTCATCAGGAAGCCTTTACATCTATATCTTCATCCTCCCAGCTTGGTCTCCATTCTTCATTCTCCCTGAATAGATATAGATAGAAGTCTTGATGTGCTCCTTTAAAATCTTCGCATCCTCCACCAGCTCCCCATCAATCATCATTTTGTCAGTACTCTTCAATCCCTTATGTGCATTTTCCTATTTATGAGAGAACTTTGTGTCTATCACAATGTCCAATCCACAAGCACCTGGACTTTTACCTCCATGAGATCTCTTAAGCTTTTGCCACCTCCTCCAACTCCTTGTTTATTGAATTTCTTTCTGCCTCTATCTGCTCTTCATTTTGAATCGTTCTGTTCCCATGATTAATTTTTTCTAATCTTGCCAAAACTTTGTTGTTTCTCTCCTCCAAGCTCCAAAACACTTACTCCATTTTTCCAAATCACTTTTCAACTTCATTAGTTTCTTAGCAAGAATGACATATGGTTCCCCCTATATACCATAGGATCTCCACCAATTATCTATTGCTTCCTTGAAGCTCTCGTGTTCAAGCCAAACTTAAAATACCACTTCCCTTTCTCCATTCACCACACTCAAGCAGGATTGGACAGTGATCTAATGTGGTTCTGGGGCTTGTTGACAAATTTAAGTGTTCATTCCCCCCTTCTGATACTAAGAGTTTTAGTGCTAAAGTACAAAACCAATACAATGCCTCTATCATACCTTTCTATTGATACCTCCTAGTTTCAGTATGTAGAGGTAAGGCCTTTACTAACTTACCTCTCCTAATTCCTTCGTAACATGTCTAGTTACAGATTCTTAATTGGAAGATGGTTCAAGCTGCAAAAGATGGTGCCCAGTTATCTAGTCCACCCACATTAGTTTGTGAGCCATTTCAACTTGAGAAACGTACCCGCATAACCTTTCAACATAACATTGAGATTCGTGCATAGTCTATTTTTTTCCTAGTCCATTCTGATATTTAGGGTTCCCAGTAGAGTCAGTTCAACGTTAGGGTTCGGTTATCTTTATAGTTCCATTGATGATAATTCAATTACTGAAATTTTCTTAATGAATGATTGTTGTGAGTTGTTTCCTACATCCAAGAGCTTTTGTTCTAAAATACAAGATCAATTTGGTGTCTTTATTAATACCTTTCATAGTGATAATGTCTTAGAATATTAGTCCTTCTAGTTTCAGTAGCTTATGACTCACCAAAGGAATTATTCATCAGATATCTTATCTATACACCCCTCAGCAGAATAGGGGCTGGTGCGAGGAAGAATAGGCACCTCATTGAGACAACTCACACTCCGGTTACTCAATTCCATGTTACATTAAGTTTTCAGGGAAATGTAGTTCCCATGTCTTGCACTATTTAATTAATAAGATGCCCTCATCTTCCATTCGGAATCAAATTCCTCATTTAGTGTTGCTTCATTTGTCGCCTTTATACTCCCTTTCCCCTTGTGTCTTTGAGAGCACGTGTTCTATTCATAACTTAACCCCGAAAAAAGACAAATTAGCCCCACATACTCTCAAATGTATCTTTCTTGGTAATTCTCGAGTTAAAAAGGAGTATCATTGCTATTCACCTGATGTTTGTCGGTATCTTATGTCAAGCGATGTCATATTCTTTGAGTTCAACCTTAGTTTACATCTTCTGCTCATCTGCTGAGGACTTACCTATACCACCATTTTAAGGATTAAATGGTTATTTCTACATCTCCATCTACAGAGCCACCACTTCCGACTTATCATCGTCCCTTCCAGCATCAAGCCTAGATGATTCATGTTGTACGTCGGACCTTATAGCTACTTCAGACTTGTTTTCTCCCCTTGAATGGACTGCACCTCAAAAAAGGTATGTGGTCCACCCGTAATACTTAAACACATTATACCTTTTAAATTGTCATTGTTTGTCATCACCCTATTATGTCGTTGCATCATAATTGTCCTTTATTTTCATCCCTAAATCTACACGTGACACACGTTCTCATCCAGGATGGCGACATGCTATGATTGATAAGATATCTGCTTTACATGCAAGTTGTGGTGTTTGGGAGTCTGTTCCTTTTCTTCCTATAAATCTACTGTTGGTTGTCATTGGGTTTATGCCGTCAAAGTTGATTAAAACAAACAGTTGAACTGCTTAAGGATCGCTTTGTTATAAAAGGGAATAACCAGATACTTGGGTTTGATTACATTAATACTTTCTCCTCCGTGGCCAAAATAGGATATGTTTGTCTTTCTCTAACTGTGATAATTGTTTGTCATTGGCCTTTTTATCAGCTGGACATTAAGAATGTCTTTTCTCTATGGTGACCTTGAGAGAAGTTTATACGTAGAACCCGCCTAGTTTTGAAGCTCGGGGGATATTAGCCTGGTATGTCGATTGCGCCAGTCACTCAATGGTCTAAAACAGAGTTATTAAAAGTACTCGCTCAGCACTTCAAGTGTGAAGCGAGGTGAGGCAAGGATTAAGTGCTTCAAGGCACTAAAGAGAGGCAAGATGAAAAAAGCACTCACTTCATTTGAAGAACCGAGAAGCGTGGCAAGCTTGAAACATCTCTTTTATGAAAAGGGCGAGATTTGAGGTCTATACTTCAAAGAATTACAACAATATTATGCATTCATCTGATTCTTCCTTTTCTCTTCTCCTTTTTATTCTGATTCCTTTCTCCATTTCTTTTCTCCAATTTTCTATTCCTTTTCTCTTTTTTCAATCTTTTTTCAATCTTTTTTCTCTTTTCTCTTCTTTTTTCCTCTCTTTATTCTTCACTTCTCTTTTTTGGATTTTTTTCTCATCTTCTCTTCCCTGTTAGTTTCACTGTAGCTTTTCTGTTCTATTTTGTTACCCCTTTTTTTAGCTTTTCCAGTTTGTTGAAGGTTACAAATATTCAATTTATTTTTTTGTTTGTGATTGTAGTGAAAATTTGTAGCTTTTTTATTCTAGTTTTGCTATCTATTATCTACTTTTTAATCTAAAAATTGAAAAGATTTGTCCAATGCGTTATTTCTATTGAGTTCTTGGTTATTTATCGGACTCAAGGGTCTATCAAAAACAACCTCTCTACCTTACCCTGAGGTAGTGGTATGAACTGTGTATACTCTACTCTCCCCAGACCCCACCTCGTATGAATACACTGGGTTTGTTGTTGTTGTTGTTCTTGGTTATTTATCTATGTAAATTTAATATTTTTTTATCTTGTATTAAACTGCGTTTAGTTGAAAAAAGCGTGCAGTTCACTCTGTGCTTCTCGTTTCGGCGAAGCAAACCTCGTCACTTTTTTCGCTTCTCGCCTTGCAAAGACTAGTCTGAAACAATCTCCTCATGCCTGGTTTGGAAGTTCAGCACAGTAATTCAGGTGTTTGGTATGACTTGTAATGAAGTTAATCACTCGATATTCTATCGACAATCTGCTCTAAATCTATTTATTTATTTGGTGGTTTGTGCTGACAATATTGATATCACCAATAATGACCATGATGGTATCACGAATTTAAAGCAACTTCTCTTTCAGCATTTACAGACGAAAAACTTTAGTAGACTAAAGTATTATCTAGGTATTGAGATTGTTCAGTCCAGATCAGGTAATGTTATTTCACAATGAAAGTATACCTTGAGACATTATTGCTAGATGGGAATGACAAGATATAGAGACATCGACACTCCTTGAGACATTATTGACAGATGGGAATGATAAGGTATAGAAATATCGACACTCTTATAGGTCCGAATGGTAAACTCCTGTCGGGACAAAGGAGCCAATTAATGACCCCGAAAGATATAAATAGTTTGTTGGAAAGTTGAATCATCTCGTCTCATAGTGACTAGACTTATCATTTCTTTTTCTATGAGTTAATTTATGGATTTTCCCAGTGATAGTTATTAGGATAGAGTTGTCCCCATTATCCGCATTCTATTATATATAAAGTCATCTCTAAGTAAAAATTACTTACAGGAATCGAGGCCATAAGCAAATTGTTGGATATACGGACATTGATTAGACAGAATCACCTTCTGATAGACATTCTAAATCTGAATATTGTGTTTTAGAAGAAGGTACTTTGATGTCCTGAAAGAGTAAGAAATAGAGTGTGGTTGCTCGATTTAGTGCAGAAACAGACAATTGAGCAATGATTGTAGCAACTTGTGAGTAGGTTGGATTAACTAGATGCTTAGAGAACTAAAATTTGGAGAAATCAGTCAGATAAAATTTGTGTAACAACCAATCAGCCCTTCGTACTCCATCAAATCCAGCATTTCATGAGAGGCTAAGCACATTGAGATTGACTGGCACTTTATCATAGAAAAGATACTCACAGAAGACAATGTTACAAAATTTGAGAAGTCGAATGATCAACTTGCAGATATTTTTACCAAGTTCTTCACTGGTTCTCGTATTAGCTACATCCATAACAAGCATGGTACATACAACCTATATACACCATCTTGAGGGGAGCATTAGCATAGGAATATGAATAGGATTTGTATAAAGTATCCTACATGCAAAAGAATGGTAGCATAGCGTCTATAAATAGAGCTCAAGGTAATAATACAGAAAATACAATTCAATAAAATTTTCTCTAAATGAAAATTTTTCAATGCAGTTCCATTAGCTACTGCCAAGGAACTCCGCGGGACATAGTACAGAATGGTCATGGAAGAAAGTCCTTTTTCTCTGTACTTTATATGTGGTATTGGTTATTAACAAAATTACCTTAGTTAGCCAAAAAAAAAAAAATAGTAGTACAAAATGGATATGTAAGATAATATGGACACAAAAGGCTCAGCACAGGGCAGCATTTTTAGGATGGCACGCATAGCTGCACATCAAACTTGCTTGACAAAGGAAAATTTGCAGGAAAAAAAAATGGCTAAAACTTATTAGTTGGTGTTGCTTATGCAAAGAGAACTCCAAAATTATGAATCTTTTGTTGACATTGTAAATATGCCTAGCAGATTTTGTGATTGGTCATAATAAATGACTTGCAGATTTAGGTTTATGTTCTGAACCTTTATGGGATTCAATGAGCAATGAAAGGTGGGATCACTAAACCCGAAAGAAGTCTTAACAAAATAATTCTTGTTATCAAGTGTTGCAAATTTATAAGTATTATTTTGAGATCACTAATGCTAAGACCCCAATCTCGCGGGACATCAACTGGTATCATTAGCCAAAGCTGGCCACACTGCACTGTGAGAGTTAAGACAGACTAAATACATAGGTGGAAAACAGTAGTCCAGCTGATAGCAGGGCCATGCTTTGACCAGTTCCTAGATTGAGATGCTAATTTGAGATAGAACAAGCAAGTCTGCAAGACTTTGGACATATAAAATAGGCAAGGCCTGGGGCCAACTTCACATAAATGATAAGCTTGCCACTGCTTTTAAGTAGAATCCGCTCATCCAAAAAAAATTTGCCTATATTTCAAGAGAGCTGGTAAAATAGGGGGGAGGGGGCTGAAAGCATTTTCTGGTAGGCAAAGTAAAAAAGTGCTTCACTTTCACCTTCACAGAAGGAGCTGACAGAAGTATGAGCGGTTAGTTATAAGCACTGCATTTTGTTCAAGTGATGATACTCTTAGTTTGCACCTATAATACTGAGAAAAAATTATTCTTCAGCCATTTACTGGCTGGCATTTGCATCTAGGTAATGTTGGCAACTGTAAAAATTCTGAATTGAAAAAGTAACACTTTCTCAGAACACAAGCCCAATTATCCAACTCATCAGTCTAACTTCTATCATTTTATTTCAGAAGCGACAGGTGCTTTGCCTCCAGATAGGTAGTCTCTAAAGAAATAGATAGAAGCACACCAAAGAAGCAAATAGTGGTCTCACAATTTCAAAGCATTCAAAAGTAGGACACATGTCAAAACTGCTTCTTATTTACATCAATGACCACCAGTCATTCAGATCTATATGTGAATTTGATGCATGATAGAATGCATCCTGAAAGAAAACCGAGAAGTCTCTTATCTGGAAGGCACTTCAGCGATAAACTATCAGTTGTTTTTGTAGAATGTCATGGATAATAAAATTCAATTAGGATACATCACTCACAGTTGTGGATGATCTTTTGCTACAATGATTTTTTTCTTTTTTTGAAATCGTAAATATTATTGATGCTAAAGATCAGCACTGAGAAGGTGCTGCTCTATTAGTTCGTCTCATTAGGTGCTTAGTTAGCCCAACATATGGTTTGAGAATGAGAATCCCTACCATTTGGAGTTTTGCAATGTTAATCATTAATATCATAATAATCTATGAAATCGGGATTTACTCTGTTCAAGTGAATCTAGGTAAATTTATTCGTCATGTTTCCTTTTTCTTTTCTTTTTTGAGAATGGTGATGTTTCACCATGTTCCTCTTATTTGGTTCATTGATTCAGAAAAGCATGTATGGATAAAATCAGGTGTGCGGATTTTGAAGGCACCTCACTTGAGATCTTGCTCGTGAAGGACTTCCGTTTTATATAAGATACAGCTCATAGGAAATATTTAATGGTGCTTCCATGATAAAAGTTGTTTGAACTGGATCACAACAACTAAGTAACAAGGCAATTTCAAAAAGAAAATTGGGATGCTGATTCTGATATATATGATATTAATAACTTTTACTATGGAACGCACCTCACCGATGTAATTACTGAAGATATCAGTAAATACAGATGGTTAGATTGTCATCTCTTGAGAACTGACAGCCCTACATCATGGTCCCCCAACACCAACTACATGCCATATAGAAAGGTCTTAGCAACAGGTGTTTTCCAGCTTGAAAAGGATCTAGTTTAGATGGTTTGCTCTCACCATATACAACATGCTGCATATATTGTGCCTTTGGAAAAGCAATTGAGATAAGAAGAAAAAGAAATACCAGCCTTTTGCTTTGTGATGGAAGCTAATAAGTAACGATTTCAAAAATGGAACAAGCGCACTATCTCAATAACATGTCCAGATTAGTGTTCTGCCTTGGGAACAAATCTTCTCTTCAATGCATATGAATATGAAAGAATCAAGTGCATTCAAACACTGGCAAATGTGTATGCAGTGCTTCCCCAGTTTGAAGTTTGTGAGATGCAACACTGTCCTCAAACAGAAGTAACCATCTAAGATACGGACTTAACAAATAATGCTGCCACTAAGCAGCTTGTAGTCCAAGTCAGTAGAAGCACTAAACAGCTGGAGATTGATTGAAGAGAGAGTCTGCCCTCTATTTAGAGCATCCGACATACTGACACCTGCATCTATGCTCCCAATGGCTATTAATTAAAAAAAAGTGCAAAGAGTAACGCATATCCCAATACATCCACATGACTCTGATGGCATTTTATAATGATCGAGTACAGATATTGCTTGAGCAAGGAACTCGCATCCTGATAATTGATTATGATGGCAACAGGGTAAAGGACACCCAAATGGAAGCAGTTGGTGCACCTTTTACTTAGATCATCCATAACTTGTGGAATGAAGAGCAAGCTTAGTGCCGGGTAAAACTTCTCCTGAAGCCTGTGATATTTATCATCACTACCCTCACACTATACAAATGCTTGGGGGACAAAATGTGAAAATGTTCTACTATTTTGGATTTGCTAAGTTACTTCCATATCCTACAGTTTGCAATAGTTTCGGAATTTTGATCTGCTGAAAGTTCTGTGGAATTGTCTTTAGATTCTCCATGTGTTCACCATCTTCCGTTCTTTCTTTCTTATTTAATTTCACAATATTTCCCTTAGGTTTCAGATGATTAAGTGTTTGACTGCTTAGACCAACTGTTGTGATACTTTCTTTTTCTTTTTTAATTTTTTTTTTTGGAATAAGCAACCAACTGTTATAATTTATAGTGGGAGTTAACAATGTAATGTTTTGTCCGGGCTTTGGATTATGCTAACTGATCACTCATCATAATCTCAGGACCAACTGCAAATCCCGAGCTCGTAAAAAAGTCCTAACAGATACTCAACGGTGGATGGACTGAGTGCATGCTTGGCATATGAAAGAATTGGAACCC
>JBDJHY010000014.1:5036043-5056736 GCA_039654485.1 Withania somnifera | reverse complement strand
TTACCGACATGGGCGATTGGAAGTAAGTTGGGAATAGCAATTAAGGCTTGTACTCCTTGTATTGTATGTAAGAGATAACGCAAAATGAGGGGATTAGGGTTTGAGCAAATGGGATAAAATAAACCACCGGGGATATGTGGGTCAGCTATTTGGAGTAATCACTAAAAATTGTTGTTTTTTCCATTTCCATCCCCCTTTTCATTAATTTATGTACTAATTTTTGGAAAAGAAAAATACCATCTCAAATCACATTAAGTTTTGGAAAAATAACAAAAATATATCCTTTAATCATATTTACAAAAAGAATTATAGGATATGGCCACTCGACTTATTTTATTTAAAGGTGTCAAACCCAAATTGAACTGACCCGGCCCTTGCCTCAGATTTTTATGGGTTGGATTCAAAATAATTTATAATTGGTTTAATCTCAACTCGCATAGTGTCAACTCATTTTAAAAAAGATCTTCAACTTAATCCAATTCAATCCCCATTCAACCCATTTTTTCTATTTTTTTTATATTTGGTAAAAAAAAAAAATTAAAACAATAAGTTATTTGAAAATAATTTTTTTTTATTTTTCTAATTTTTTTCTTAGCCCCTTTCGCCAAATCCAATTTTTAAAAAAATTATCTTCTACTCACTGAATTCACTCATCCTCAACCCATCCCCACCTCTCATCCGCCCTTACAATCCACTTTTCAATTTCTTTTTATAAATTATTTTTAAAATAATTATCTTTTTACCGCGCCCACACCCCTACCCAAACCCCCAACCCACCCTCACCCACTCTCCTCCCAAAAAAAATTAAAAAAATCAAAAAAAAAAAATCTTACTCGCCTCCCCCTACCCCCTACCCCCTATTCCAACTGTCCAGCCCACACCCCAACCCCCTCATATTTTTTTAATTTTATTTTATAAAAATTATTTCTTTTTTACTTGCCCCACCCACAACCTCCCCCTCCCCCCTAAAATATTTTTTATTTTTTTAAAAGATTTTTTAAAAAATAATATTTTTTTAAATTTAGTTGGTCAAATTAGGCGGATCATGACCCAACCCAATAGCAGTTAATTTTAGCACAAAATAAATTTGGTCAGATCATGACCCAACCCAAATTCTAGTTCAATTCATTTTAATATCTTTAATTTTAGTCCAGCCCGTCCATTTGACACCCCTAAATTTTTATTTATTAAAAAATTGACCAAACTCTGTCAAAGTGACTGAACTAGCCATTTGCCCATACTACTACTTCTTCTTCTTCATTCTACTTAAGTCACCAATGACTTCTTCTTTCCTTTTTTTTTACCTTCTTTCTTTGTTGCTTTTGGTCTTCTTTCTTCTTCCACGATCGATTAGCCATTAAAGTTTAAAAGCTCGATTTAAAAATATAACATGTCGCAAACGTGAACCATTTTGAATGAATTATATGTTAAAAGACTTGAAACAGCGAGAGAAGCTCAGACCTGACATTTAAGATTGTTTAGGAGAGATTTTGAATTGGCCACGATCAAAAGAACTTGCAAACTAAATCCAGCAAGTAATATCACCTGATACCTCAAGGGGACTGTGCAAGTATGAATCGATTAGGAGAAAGGGATGTTGATACAATAATTAGTTTTTCGGATAAAAAGATTAATCATTTAAAATATGACATGCTTAGGTCAAAACACTGCTCAACAAAATGCAACACGAGCATGCACGTTTGAAGATGAAATTGAAATAGTTTGAACACCTATATAAGTTGCTGAAAAGATAAACAAGTTGTGTACATAGATATTGATGCGTATTTGTCGATTCATATCTTATTTTTTGGTGAAAGCCTTGCATGTTTGTACATTTTTAAAGTTTTTTAAACATTTTGTACTATTGATATATTACATATATACATTACAAAATTATTTATATAACATTGATATCATTTATACATTATTTATACAAATGTGGTATATTATAAAAAATTATACAATGTTGATACACTACATATACACTGATATAATATCGAGAAGCACCAATCATGCTAGATCTATACTTCAAGATCTAACCGAGGAAGTTTGAGCCATAGTCAAAACTGAAGCACCAAATCGAGTTGAAAGGACATACACGTGGGCCAAATAAAGCATTTTCAATTTGGAGGATAGCTTGGGATGCACTTGAAAACTCGGGAGACTCAGCTAGAAGAGACCCAAACTTAAGGGGCCAATTTGACGTACTGGGTCAGTTTTTAGGCCCAAGTATAATAATTGAAAGTAGGGTAGTATAAGTACTTTGTCTTTTAATTTCCCTCCTAGTTTTAAATGAATAATGAACATTGAAAGCTTGAGAGGTTTGTAGTTTCTATCTTAGGGTTAATATAGTTGGATTATAGCTTGGGTGAATTCCCAATTTACCAATCTTTTAGTCATAATCATGCATCGGTGTGGACGTATCATCCTATGCATAGGATCGAGTGATTTGGATGGGTGTCCTTAATTGCTCATTATAGCTTCTTCTTTATTCATTTGGTTTTTCTCTTTGTTTGATTGAATTGAATTTCGTTTTCATGAATTTAATTTCGATTTACGCATATATTTTTGTTGTTTCTTTCTCCCTCTCAATCCGGCCCTAGATCTAGTATCATGGGCCGTATCATATGGTACTAGGGCTTGGAAAAGTAATTTAGTCCATCAAATTACAATTCTATGTTCAAAAATTACAAAAAAAATAAAGAATAAAAAGATTTTAAAAAATCATAAATCCTAGTAAATTTTGTGTTTATTTGTTGATTTTGAATACTAAGAATCATTCTCCTAGTGTTTTGAGTCATATATCTCGAAATTGAATTGATTCTGAATTGATTCCAATTTTTCACCATTGTTAAAGGTTGAGCTCAAGGTGAATCTCGAAATTGATGCTAAAATTTATTGAAATTGGAGTTACGAAGTTGAAAATTATTCAATTCGAGTTACAAGGAGCTCAAATCTCGAATTTCGTACAAGTTGTAATTCATTTAACTACTTAATTGGTGCTTGTTTTGTTGAATTTTAAGCTTCTAAGGTGTTGAGAAGTCATTCTCATAGCCTAAGGAGCTTAGAATTCAATCTTAATGAAGTTTGGTGGAGGTTTTTTTGGAGTTCTAGAGTTGGGTTATTCATCTTCTTCATATTCATATTTCCAGAATTTTGAACTTCAATTGTGGCTGAGTGTGTTAAATTCTGATCTTCTAAATTGTAGGGAAGTTATTCTCATGCTTAAGGAGTCCGGGTTCAAATTTGAAGAATTTGTAGAAGAATTGAGTAAGGTTCAAAATTTGGGTGTTCAAAATTCTTCATCTTTATAATTTCTAGATTTTTGAGCTTCAATTGGATTTGATTGTGTTGATTTCGGGACTCCTAAGGTGTCGAATCGTGTTTCTCATAGTTCAAGAATTTGAGTATCAAATTTGGTAGAGATTGGTTGATTTATAAAGAAACTTTAACTTTTGAGTTTATCCATTAGTGATGTTCTTCAAAGGTTGAAGAAGAAGGTGAATTTCTAATCATAATTTGGCTGAAGAATTAAAGATAAAAAGTTTAGAATTTTGTTCTCCTAGTTATAAGGACCCTACATATCAAATTTCATTCAATTCAGAATTGATTTTATTGAGTTTGAAAATTTAATGATTTTGGTGTTCTTGGTAAAAATTCATAGATTGTTGTTGATTGATCTTCAATTTAGTGTTGTTTGATCCAAAATAGGTGTGAATTTAGTTGGAAACGGTGTTTGTACTTGAAATATATCCTTTTTGGATGAGTACAAGTACAAAAGAGGGACCACAACGAGAATTTCACGTGCAACATCCCAGGGCTACTGCCCAACTCAACGGCTAGACCACCATACCGCCACCATAGACAAAGGTCGACCCTCCACAACGGTGGACAATAAGGAGGGATAGCGGTCAAAACCTTCCCCAAGTTACATTCTACCTTGAACGACGGCGATCCGCCCTTCCACTTAGCTACTGGATAGATATTTCTATCCAATGGAAGAATTTTCTGTAATGGGTTTTCTAGTAGTGATCCTGACTGTATGGCCCCATGCTGGGGGTATCCCTAAAAATATGACCCAACTCACCATAATCATAATAAACCCTTAGAGCTGAATCTCTGGTACCCAAAGGGCAATTCCGGGCATAGTGTCTGAGATCACCACATTAAAAACAACATTCTCTACCCGTGAACTGATTTCTAGATACACCACTATGGACACCCAACCCTGAACCCGAAGTTCATCCCTTAGAAGGCTGAGTACCCTAGGCTCTGCCGTCCAGCTGGAGAGATGCCTAAACTGGTCTACTAAACTAACCCTGGTGATACCTCTGCTGATGCTATGAAACTTTACTACCATAGTCTCTACCTGCTAACTGGGTGCCTGAAAAGCTACACTAATAGCACTACCTCTTGTAGCTTCCCCCTTTGTTCCTCGATGTAATACTCCTCTATAATACAAGCATGATCGTTTATGTCCAAAATTGATTTCCCTTATTAACCTTCCACTCTACATCCATATGGAGATCCAATATCAACCCATAGTAAAGTAGTGGATTCGATCCTCCTCTAAAGATAACGAACTTGCTGCATATCTAGAAAAGTCAATGAATCTAGCCTGATAATTAGTCACATTCGTAGAACCTTATAGAAGGCTAGAGAACTGGGTTTAGAGCCTCTACTGTATGCTACTAGATACATACTTGGCCATAATGTCTTGATAAACTCCTCCCAAGATATCTGGGAGATACTTTGGATCTATTGTCTTTATACACTCTCCACCACTGACTGAATGATCCCTCCAGAAGATATATTGTGAAGTCCACCCCATATGCACCAAATAAATCAAGGTCCTCACCGTTCCTTACATGCAACTAAAAACTCATAGGCTCCTGCCTTGCCGTCTTTATAAACCTCACTTGGGCTATACGGAGAAAATGGTTCAACATATTACACAACTCAGATGATGTGATGGCCCCGGCTACCACTAGCTAAGGGGATGCTGGTTCTGATTGATTAGTGCTAGGGAAGTTACTGGAATGGGCTGAGCTGGTGTCACTGGATGTGATGGTGATACTTGTAGAGGATGGGCACCCTATGACGCTCACTGGGATGAATTTTAATCTATATCCATTGGTACCCTACCAAACATCATAAATATCTGGCAAAACATATCTCTAAATTGCTTCGTTAAAACTAATGAGATTTGGGATATTTATTTGAATTTATATATATACTCTTGGAAGTAGAAGTCTTTACCTGAAAATTATCTATTTTTCATTTTCTAATTTATGTTTGAGCGCCAGAGTCATATTTTTTTAGGTATTACATAGCTTAGTCCATGTCTTATTATTATTGAGCTTATTATTATAGCCTGTTCTTGTTACCTTCCTGCATACTCAGTACATCCTAAGAATTGACATATATATTGTATCTATATGCTATTATCATATAGATCCGACTATGCATCCACACACACTTGGTTGACCTGGCTTACAGGTCCAGATTTGATGAGCTTGGTGAGTCCTCATCATTCGGGGACTGGATTTCTTCTTTTATTTTGAGATAGAGCTTGACATACTTCTTGATATTTCAGTTTTTATTTTTAGAGCTAACTGGGGACTTCTCCTAGCATCCTATTTATTCACTTATGTACTGGCATTTAGACAGGCAGAGTTGTAGGTTTGGATTTGGTTTTTTAGTTTTCTTTCAATCTTTGAGAAATTAAATTGTTACAAATTTGCTAAGTTTTAAACAAAACTCAGTCCACAATCTTTTCTTCTTTTCACTTGATAGTTTTGATGCTATGCCTCATCAATATTTTTCTCTCCATTTTTTTTATTTTTGTTTACACAGTAATACACTAAGTAATACAATGATTGTTAATAATAGAACAAGGAATACAACTGGTATAGGACTTAAAGAGCATAGTTATCTTCTTTGAAGGCTAGTTTATTTATAATTTTGAAGAAACTAGCCATTAAGGAAGTGGAGCAACCCAAGGGATTTGATCCTTGAAAATTATCAAGATGGTTTCTTCAAGGGGAAATTTCCTTTTGCATCTCCTGTTGGGAATAACTGGCATAATGCACCATCCATTTTGATTGTTGAACTAGCGTGAAAACATCTTTTTCCAAGTAGGTTCCAGTTGTGAACTTATCTTCGTTATCAGCTCTTTGTGCAGCCATTTAACCCTTCTGTTTTTTCTAAAAGTACTTGAGTTATTTCTCTTTCATTTTTGCAGTGATATTCAACTTCTTATTTGGTTTTTGCATATTATTAATGAGTACAACTTCCAAATTAAGACATAATTCTTTGAAATATGCCTATTAATGGGTAACAAGCTCTCTTGATGCAAGCTTGATGATTCCTGAAGTATCTATGCATGTTGTCATACATTAAAATTAGAAAACTAACATTATTCATCCATTCAAGTCTCTTAAAGGGAAATTCTTAGATTAATTATCCATTCTACTCTATTATTTCAACATTTAGAAATTTCACAAAAGAAAAGAACGAAAGCAATATTTTCTCATCTACACTTAGGGTTCTTCCACAAGGTCAAAGTCCAACCTTCTCCACCAAACTTTGCTTACAAATCCCTCAAATTTCAGGTATGTCAGTATTGAGTGAAGTTTCCTTCCACCATCATGGGGAAAAATCCTTATTTCTAAGTATTATTTTTAATGATTGTGATCTAGTATCAAACCAAAAGCATGATATTACATTGATTTAATTCTTGCAACTTTATTTATGATAATTACTCGTGCATTTATGATTATTTTCATGGATTATTCATTATACATGTGATTTACATTGTTAAGCATGAGTTGACTTAAACTATGCATGATTGATGGTTTATTCATGGCACTCGTTATAATTAATCTCATGGTCTCCAAAATTATGTATAATATGACTTGGAAACACGAACTTACATGAAATAACAAAACTTATGGTTTTAGTATAACATGAAATGAGATGAAAGGGAGCTTCGTATAACAATAGTAGGTCTTTCCTCGGTTAGATATGACACTCATCAACCATCAATGACTGAAAGTAGACCAGTCATCAAGACATGCCCCAAATATGATGTTTTTATGTATGAGCATAATTTCATATTTGGGGAGGACTATTTCACACCGAGTGTATCGAGATCTAGATACCTTAAGTTTCGTAAATATATTACCAATATAGGTTTGTGTTTATGACCTTTATATGAATCCTTAGTTTCATGTCTCTAACTATGGAAGGTTAAAGAAACCTTTTTTCAGTGTGGGGTGTAATACACTAGACTTTATGTTTCTCATAAGATGGTTTATATTGATTAAGAACTCCCGTTACATGATTCATGATTTATTTATTGCAAGGTGCATTGACCCGATCATCTATAGTTATTTATGATACTTCAAGGCATAGTTATGAACATTATGTTTCCAGTTTATATACATAGTTTTGGGAAATTGCATGAGATTTTGATTCTTGTGTTTAGCCACACATAATAGAACTCAAACTTATAATAATCTTAAAGTTTCCCATATATACAAGCCAAAATTGAAGTAAATAGCAAGAGCCCTAGGTAAAAACCCTTGTGTACGTGTTCCTCTGCTCCCAAGAATGAAGAATACTTATATTTTCACCTAAGTGCGCTATTTATATGATTTGGGATTTAATAAGCCAGAGTTTAATTTTCCAATGATGTATCCACCGTGTTATGGCACCTAATGCACCAATCACTTGGGCGTGACACAACTTGCAGCGTGCCAAGCTACAGGATCTTTGGTCTAAGAGCTTCATGCCCAATGTATCACGGTAGCTGGCGCTCCCAGTGCTCCAGCATGATATGTTTAGGACTTTTCCTCTTCGTAAAGCGTCCATCAACTTTTCCCAATGCTCTATGAAATGCCAATAAACTCTCTCGTGGCTCCATCTTTATTATCTTAGCTCTGTTTCACTCCAAATCATCTTGAAAGACACCTAATCATGTCCATTAGTCAATTATCACAAATTAACTCCAAACAATAATAAAATAAAGGAATTGTTCACAAATGTGGCCTAATACATGAGTACAAAGGACACTTGGACATATAAATAAGCCCAAGATCAACGTTGTTCATCCGACAATAATCAATGCACATAAGGTGGGAACCATTTTTCTTATGCATGAACAAGAAAAAAGGACCCTAGGGAGATATATTGGGATAGATAAATCCCTTGTATAAGAGATTTTTTAAATGATTCTTTAACTCCCTAAGCTCAGTTGGTGCCATTATATATGGCGGAATGGAAATGGGATGAATTCCTAGAATGAGGTCTCTACCGAAGTCAATCTCCCTTTCAGGAGGAACTCTAGGAAAATCCTTAGGAAACACATGAATGAACTCTCTAATAACCAAAAATGATGGAATATAGAGACTCTTAGACTTAGAATTCGTAACTCATACAAGATGATAGATACACCCCTTAGAAATTATCTTTCCAGATTTCAGATATGAGATGAACCTGCCTTTGGGAACAAAAACACTACCCTCCCATTCAATAACATGCTTGTTAGGAATTTTGAAATGGATGCTTAGGTCCTACAATCAACTACAACATGTTATGATGAAGCCCATCCATGCCCAGAATGATGTCGAAGTACTATATTTAACTCATGAAGATCAACTGGCATGACCATACCCAGAATAGATACGGGGCAAGTATGGTAGATCCGCTCAACTATAACAGGATCGCTAACAGTTATAGAAATAACTAGAGACTCAGATAAGATTTCAGTATTTACACCAAACTTTTCTAGCAACATAAGGGGATATAAAAGAAAGGGTAGATGCAGGGTTTAATAATGAATATACATCCAAGTCATGAACCTTCAACGTTCCTATCAATATATCAGCTGACTTCTCCTGATACTAGCAGGAGTCTAAAGAATAAAGATGATTTGGTGCTAGCATCTACCGGTAGAAGAAGAAGGACGTGCTTCTAGTGCTATTGTTGGACTAGTTTAAGCCCTTCCATTACCATCTCCCTGCTTAGCCACGAGACAATCCCTAATCCGGTGTCCTGTCTTAGAACAACCAAAATACCCATTCAAAAGGCAATCTCTCATAGTATGACCTTTCTAGACACATCCAAAGCATCCATCTTGTCCAAGTATATAACGACCAAGATGGTCCTTGTAACACGTATTGCATACCGTATGAGTGCCCCCTCTTTTCACACTATCTTGCAAAGTTGTCTGACCTGGCCTACTCTGTTGTTTCAGAGGCTGTATGGAGTTTTGAGTAGGGGCACTAAAAGAAGAAGGGGGTGGTCCCTAGTAGTCTGTTCCTGCTTTCTATGACTCCTACCTAAGTTGGGTTGTCTAAACTCAGAACCACTAATATTAACCTTCTTACTCTAATGACTCCCCCTTTACTTGGCTTGCATTTCTCAATCTACTCAAGATGGACCATCTACCTGCTGATGTCCATATCATTTCTTAACATAGCTTCCCTCCATGCCTAGATCAAGTAAGGAGAGAGATTTGATACAAACATGTCCATTCGATGCACATATTAACAACAATCACTAGAGCATACATACTTGAAGAGCTTGGTAAACCTTATATTATACTCAGACACTGTCATGGATCTCTGCTCCAGAATCAAGAACTCTCTAACCCTCTCCTTTCTCTAATCTCTAGGAAAGAACCTACCCAAAATGCCTCCTCAAACCCATCCAAGAGCATGGAGTTGCTCCTACTCCTTTGTTCTTCCTCTATACATCACACCAAGACCTAGCAACATCCTTCAGATGATATGTTGCTAGGTCCACCCTATCCACATAAAAAACCCTCATCATCTCACAGTTTCTCTGAACCTCCTCTATAAAGTTCTCTAGGTCTTCCCTAACTCTCGAACCATGGAACTCTAAAGCTCATCCTCAGGAACTCCCTCACCCTCATTACCTCTGCATCAAGTGAAACTGGTTGAACTATCATTACTGGGGTTGGTAGATAGGCCTGTGCTACCACCATCTGAGCAATAAAGTGCATCATATTTTTGAACTCTACAATCATGATTTTGCTGGGTGCTGAGGCTCTAGAGCTGGAGGAGCCTGATTCTGTCGACCCCAACCTCTGACCTAACGAGTTGGTGGTCCATGCTGAGGCATATCTAAAATGCATAAATCATGAGTCAGAATATAAATTTTTAGAGTTAAAATCCAACCCACGAAAATAAAAATGAACAAAGGAAAGATTTTCCTACACTCTCAATAGCCTCTTAGTTATAATTGTGTTGTAGTTCATAGCCATAACAAAGACTACCTAACACAAATTTCAGACATTGTATGACACATGAACCTAATACTCTGATACTAAGTTTGTCATGCCTGGGAGTCACCCTCTAGGCAGGACCAGCATCCTTAACCACTAAATTTCCTTAGTATCCTTGAACGGACCCTTGTTTCATGCAAAGCTCTACACACTCACACCCAACAGAAGTAAATCATCAACATAACAAGAATAAATAGTGCATATAACATCAATAAATAATCAATAAATTAATAGAATGATAAACTCAAGTTTTTAACAATAATAAACCATTAGTCTAAAAGCCATTATATGCTAAGTAACGAACTGCTAGTATAGGATCTTTAAATAGTATTCAAATAATAAAACACATAAATAAGATCATTCTAGATCTAAATAAAGTAAAAGAGTAAATATTCATCTCTCAAGTCCCCAAAGCAATGAGGACTCACCACTCTGCCTGTCTTTTAAGAATGTTGATCCAAGTCAATCGCAAATGCCTGGATGGCTGGTAGGTTTTGCATGAGTTAACAGCAACATAGGAAATATGTGGTCAGTAGATGAAATGTACTGAATATATGAGTAAGGGTAAAACAAGCTATATAAAGTAGATAAACATAGTAGCTATGAAATGCATAAACAAATACTATCAATTGACCATCTTCAAATACTAACTCAAGTAAAGTGATAACAATGAAAACTCAAAAGTAGTAACCAAGTAATAACTATTCTTTAGTTAAGAGCTTGTTTCACCTCAATTGACACACAACCGACCTTGACTAACTTTAATTGACTTGTGACGTTTTATATTCGAAATTCCTCGTGTGCATGGATAAAGGTCCTACATATATCCTTATGCTGGTGAAGTCTCAAACTTTCCAGAATAAGGATATATGTCTCAAACTTTCCAGAGTAAGGTACATGAACTATCTTCTAGCCACTAAGTCATGAAATATAAACTCCACCTTGGGTCATGGCTTCCTACATTGGGCGATGCATGTTATGGGATAAGGACTAAGTCGCCCAAATCCGCTCGATGCTAATACTAATCCCAAAATTGACCATGAACTAAAATAAACTGATCCTATCTGTCTTGACCATAAAGGGGCCCACGAACTTATTACTGTCTCTGTCATGCCACTATCTTATTCTTATACTTGAAATTTCTTTCAATTTAGTTGACTCATGAACAAGACTTAGACTTTAAATACCACGATCCTTATTTTATAATTTATTAGAGCTTGATCATAACTATTAACCATAATTCGAACCCTACAACTGACCATACTATGAGCCTTGACCCTCGCTTATTGTAATTTAACCAAAATCATGCGCAACAATTTTTATAGACTCCACACAAATGACTTGAAATTAACGAACTAGACAATACTTCTCAACTTATTGCAAATTATGCAATTTTATCATGAACACATATAATAAGATAATTAATGATCAAAATTATATAAAATACACACTTTTGAATATGAAAACAATATATGAGGATTCACCCTAGAATCTCTAAATTATAATCATGAACTAAACACTCGTAGTTGGGCACAAGGGTGGAAGGGACCCTTGCTCATAACCCACATACCTAATTAGGAGAACTCTTGTTTGGATTTGAAGAAGAGCCCTAACCTTGAACTTGGACTTCTAAAGAGAAACTTCTGACAAAAACCCTAAATTTGATCTATTTTAGTGGAGAATGAATAGGAATAAGTGTCCGGGGCTTAAATACTATCAAATTTCGAGTCCAAAACGATATGGAATTTGGTAGGATTAGTAGGGGAATTACAAAATAAAACTTCATTAAATGGGACTAGAAACTAATGGGGCCATACCATGGGTTACACCATGGCTCGTAGCATGCCACTCTACGACTCGTGGACTGGTTCATGTGAAGGAGTTTGGTCATTGGAATTGACATCTTTCCCCATGAGTTAACACCATGGGTCGTGGTGACTCAGGAGGTGCAACTCGTGGAAACTGGATTGGAAAACACTCTTCTGGAACTCAAGGCATGGTTTCACAATACCGGTTCGAGACATGCACCTTAGGAGATGTAGAATGAACTCGTAGAAAGGTGACAAAACTTTAAGATTTCAGGATCCTTCCCACTAGTTGGGATCACGACTCGCGAGGTTGCATTCCACGAGTTGTGGTCCACACTCGTGGCCTTTTGGAAGCATTTTCTGAGTTTACTAAGTGTGGGAACAAGTTTTTGAAGCTCAAATCAAGTACAAGATGAAAGGATGAAAGTCACGGTCCCTGAAAGACACAAAAGAAGATCTTGGAAGGTCCTTTTTTCACTGAATTTGATAATGCTTCAACTCATTATAACTATCTTATGTGGGTTATTATTATTCTGTTAGAATAATTTAAAATTTTTTGGAGTAATGTTAAGGTATACCATAACATATTTGCACGTACTACATGCCCAAATTGTCAAATTAATAACTTTTTAAAGATAGTACGCATAATTTAATCTTTATTATGTGAATGAATCTATCAACATATAAATATTTATTTTCAGAGGCCTATGGTCTCCAAAAAGTGTCTCACAAAAATTAATGACTCATTATTAAAATCTTATGATCCTTGACATTTATACAGAAATTATTCTTGTGATAACCTTTTAATAACTTTTTGTATCTTTATGTTAAAACCTTTGGGGTAAGTTTCTAGAAAAGCTAAGTCCACAAAGATTTTGAGGACCCGAAGTTCCTACAATTGAATAATTGATTAATAAGCAATTTTTATTACAACAGATTATCCCTTCTAATTCATTGAAAATGCATCTTCATATAGAATCCTCTTGTTTTCAATTAATATTATTACATTAGTTGCATTTATACAAAGATTATTTTAACCAATTGCTCAATATATTGAGATGGTTTTATCATCCAGTGCACAATTATAAAAATTATTAAATATAAATATATACACACACAATAACAAACCTGAAAATATTGCTAAAAACTGGATCATTGACAAGAAAAACCTTGAAACATCATTTGTAAATCTGATCATACATATCATCATAATATATGGATATAATTTTTATAACCTTCATTTAGTTTTATGATTCAATCACAGAAGATATGGATGCTTATTTCTTTAGGATGGAAGATCCAGATGAGCAAAACTAAAACTTTTCCCAATAATGTGATGATAGATATCTTGAAGCGAATGGCGGCAACATCACTAATAAGATTAAAGTGTTGTATCTAAAACATTGTACTCCTTGATAAATAGCGGATATTTATATAGGTGTTAGTATTGTAGTACCTTGCAATGACATAGTTTGCATTGCTAGCTCTAGAGTTATTTTTTATATAATCCAGCATTAAAAGAATTTCGGGAACTCCCTCCAAGCATTCTACTCCTCCTCCATACATATATCACTTAGCTATTTTATGCGCATGAACATGGGAATCAGATTTGATTCTAACACTAATGATTATAAAGTTGTTTGAATCCTACATCTCGATATGGAGATTTTGTTTTTGCTAGTAAGGTAGAGGTCTACAGTTTAGGTATAAATTGTTGGACAAATTTGAGGAGAATACATACTAGACTCCCTTCATTGGCGTGGGTATAAGAATATAAAAGATCATTGCATCATTTCTTTCAACTTCAGCACTGAGTCGTTCAATCAAATACTATCTCCTGAGGGCTTTGTTAGTGAAGAAAGAAAGGATACTAGTAATAAAACTCCAGCTCTGATTTGTTTTATACTATCCTCTAGAGGAAGATGCTGACCGGTCAATTGATATATGGCGTGAGGGAGTCTTGGATTAAGAAATTTATAGTTGCATCATTGGTCGTATATTCACCTTTGACAATTTGGTTGAAGGACCTTAATATGTAGGGTGTTCTCGACACATTTAAAGTTATATAGTTTGATTTCTGGTCTTCATCCATGTCACAATAATCATTTTTATTAATGAGTGTAAATTATGAAGGAATTATAACCTATTAATTCCTTGTTAGAACTAAAAGATTAATTTTTGGTTCTACATCTTAATTTCTTGCAATGTTTCCTACAAAAGTATTATGAATTAGAAAAAAAATGCAGTGTTGACCCTAAATTTTGACTTGTTTATATCTTATCATAGTATATTTAACCTTAAAAAAGATTAATTGAGAGATCTCAGTTCCTAAAATTAATAAATCTTAATTTTATTTTTGTAATAATGTAAATGGACAAAACTTCGTTAGAACCTAAATGCAAGAAAATAAAAAAACATTAAAGGATAGTTCCATACTGCCATTATTGGCCATGTTTTCCCCCCTTCTCATATTTATTTATATACTACTTTTTTCTCTTACATAATTTTTTGAAATTTTCTTGCTCTATCCTGTATCCACTGCTTGACCTTTTCTTTTTCTTTTTCTTAAATAGAAAAATCCATACATGTTGTCCACAACGTTCAAAGTACAAAGTACGAAATAGAATACACAAAAGAATGAGTATACGAAATAGAATACACAAAAGAATGAGTATTCTTTTTAACTACTGGTATAATATAAGCTTTCCACTTCTTTTACAATTAACTAGTGAAAATTGAATTATACTAAAATTAAAATCGATATGACATATTAATCACGATAATGTAATACTAGATATAGGGATGTAAATAGTGTGGGTTGGTGTGGGAGGAGCGATCCTCGACTTGCTAATATTTTAATCTACCTTGTCCATTTTAGCATTTCTCAAAATACTTGCCTTATACCACCCTGCCCTATTTATGGTACTGATTTTCTTTGAAATTTATTGCAAAAAGTTTTAAAAAAAAAAACGCATGTGACATCTTGTCACGACCCGGATTCGGGCCATGATGATGTCCACAAAATTCATTTACAGACAAACCTAAACCTCAACCCGGAGCAACAAGCAACGGGTTGTAACCAAAAAACAACAACAACAACAAAAGAAAAGAGAAAAGGACAAAACCCATATATACAATACACCCCGTGACCTAGTATCAATGGATACAGAAGCACATATAACACAGAGCAGCCAAAATATAAAAAAATACAAGTCTGTTGCTAAATTTTTGGCAAAAGTAGCTATAGGTGGAGAAAATGGTCAGTATGGACACTCCACCATAATCTCTGAGTGATCAAGGTCTAACTAGAACTATCACGACTTCATAGGTAATTCATACCGGGATATGCAGAAAAACAAATACAGAAGTGCAGTGTGAGTACCAAATAACAAATACCTAGTAAGCACCATAGGACGATTGGGCGCACATAGGACATAGACAAGGTAAAGAGCAAACAAGAAGGAAAATAGGCCATGGAATACATGAATAACTAATGTGAAAGACCAGCTAACTAATGTAAGTCAGATAATAAATCTAAATACAAGTAAAACAAAAGGCAGCACGACACTCCAGAGATAAAACCAACTAAAGAGAATTTAAAAAGGACCAGTACCAAGTCAAAACTACTATAACAGCACTATAGGAAAGATACAAAGATGAAAAAACCAAGGCGAAGGCACACAGTGATAGTAAGACTACTGGAAAACGCAAGGAAGGCATATAATACCCTAATTGGGATCCCATTGACCAGGGGATACATATAAGAAAAGGCAAAAGCAAACATAACCTGATTGTGTTTTCACAGGACAATAAGTACATCTAACCAATCAAGAACCCGACCGGTTCCCCCATAACCAGGAAGGTACAACCAAGAGAGATAAGTATTAAATACAAGGGGGTGTTGGAAAGTAAATCAATGTAACCATATTCACCCTTCCCAAGATAAACCCACAAAAAGAAGGAGCCACGGGAGAAATCTTTATATACCACTACTACTCCATATATCCCTTTCCGGGCTTCGCATAGCAACCTAGGATGGCAGCTCTTGTGGTGGGAATAGCCCCCCCACATGTATAATCGTAGTAACTAAGTTTTTTTTAAGCAAATCCACTAGGCAAGGTGCCTAGGTTATTTTATTAATATAACAACATCAAAGGACTTTACATTAGTGACCAAAACTAAACAAAGTTGCAACTCTACTCTCATGTCCAAACTAGGACTTATAGAATGTCCTTGTTTGGTACTACAAATAGAAAACTTAAGTACTATGTGATAGTGTGATGGTGATACTTCTTCTGTAGTGATAGTGTGACTACATATGTGTATAGATTCAAGAGGAAAACCCAGATTTTCCTTTTGTTACTCCAATTCTTAAGTATGGACATTGCAGCTTATCACTGTTAGTAATCCTTCTTCCTTTTATGTCCAGTCCACTGAAGGAGTTCACACTGATGTCTCCTTTGTCAATGGCCTGATTTGCCAAATGATCAGCCAACTGATTGCCTTCCCTTAGCACATGAGACATTTCTACATTTGCCTGCAGTAGCAGTTCACCTATTTCCTCCACTTCTTCAGCTATGATCCAAGGTGTTTTCCACTTGCCTTCAATGGCATTTTTTAATAGCAAAGAGTCAGTTTCTAGTATGAAGTTCAGCACACTGTGTTGCACACAATATCTAAGTGCCTTTAGAATTGCCACTGCTTCAGCCACTGTATTTGAACCTTCATTTATCCTTTTGGCTTCTGCATAAACCAGGTCTCCCACAGCATTCCTGATACAAAAGGCATAAGAGCTTGTGCCTGGGTTGCCTCTTGATGCTCCATCTGTATTACACTTTAACCAATTCTCAGGTGGCAGCCTCCAAAGAACTTTAGTAACCTTCAAAGTAGGGGCAAAGTTTTGCAGTGTATGAATTAGGGATGACCATCTGTGTGGTATTTGTTTAAGAAGTGGATTCCTAATTGTGGCCAGCATTTGTAAGGTTGTAGATACCTGATATATTATCCTGTTAGCTGTCACCTTCTCCCCATATTTATTGCTGTTTCTTTTCTTCCATAGTTCCCATATGATCACTGCAGGCACAGCCCAGTAGATTGATCTAAGTCTTGGAGCAACCAATTTTAGAACTAAATTTCATATTAGCTCTAATTTTATAGTAATTGGTGTGGTTGGGCTCGTATTAATGTGTATGTCACTATTTTGATAGTTTCACCCTTATATGGAGACTTCTCGGAGCTAGTGAGATGATTCTTAATGATTGCATGAGCTTTTCTTTAGACGCCAGGTAGGCTTTGGCTTACTAATATTAGAAAAGGTTTATACTTGATATAGTTGTGTTAGTTAGCATCCTTAGGTTTGGTTCCTAGGTTTGTACCCTTTTTCTGCTTGTCTATTTTGTTGTATTATTTCCCATCTTTCCCATTATTTTATAACAGATTGTGGTTTTGCTTAGTTGTGGCCTTAAATGTTAATATGGACCTTATTTGGATATTTTTAGGTTTTTCCCTTGGGTTTAGGATGGGTTGTAGTGTTTAGCTTTGATAAAAGTATTCTAAGCCTCTACAGGGCTAGTAGGTTAATTGTAGACCTGTTGGTTGTGCATTCATATATCATGAGCATAGAAATGCATTTTATTGCCTTATTTACATAATTTACAGGGTCCACTGACATAGATTTTTCAGATTGATCATGGTGTTTGGGATCTTTTAGATAATTTCACTAAAATGGTATAAAATGGTTATAAAATGGTATTTCAAAAGACTAATGCTATTAATGGGTTTTCCTATATTTGTTTTTGGCCCAGTCAATGATTGGGAACCCGATACTTATGTTCTTTACTTGTTTTAGTCCAGACCTCGAGCCTGGCATCGAGTTTTATTACTTTGCTAGTGCTTGGAGTTTCAACCTGAGGTTGGATACTGGGTATTAGCCTATTCCTTGAATTAGACCTAGAAAGAGTGTAGAAATCGGTACTTGATATTAGTTGAGGATTTTTTGAGAGTTGCACGTGGTCGGAGACCTCCATAGACCTTTTCGGTTTGGCCTGTGAGCACTAGGAGAGGGTATATAGAGGAGGAGACGTATATAAGGGACGCCTTCTCATGGGTCCTACATTTGTAAGCCTAGTGTCAGAGGAGGAGTATACAGTATAACCTAGATCTTTTATTTGGTCACTTATGTATTGTTGTAGATACTTATTAGTTCTCGTGATCATCCTTACCTAGTTGATGATTTAGTATATTTGTTCATGTTTTGTTACTTTCCTTCCCATTGCCATTATTGAGGTTACTAATACATCGCCCTTACTCCTTATTTACCCTATTTTATTATTATCATTTCTTTATTTCTACAAAGGTATACGTGTGTGTTCTCTCTTCTTTTACCTGATATCATTTGTTAATGCTGATATCTAGTTGTATTTCACTTGTGTTCTTTCTATTTCTTAACCTGCGTAGTGATCTTCCTTATTATCACTATGTGTTTCTTTTCGTGACTTAATTTCGATTCCTTATCTTTTACTTGCCATTTTTAGATTTCATATATGCCTATTCGGCCTGTGAAGCCTGCTGGATCCCCGTTGCTTTGTAAATTGGTACATATACTTCACTTCTATATCTTTCTAGTGTAGATCCTCGTACAACTTCTCACCACTGACACTACTATTCGTTCTTTGATTTAGGTGATATTGGAGATACAAGGAGTGACCTTGGTGACCGTACTGTACCTACTTCTCATTTTTTAATTATTCATTTAATATTGTACTTCAGATATAGTTTTGTACATATTTACTTTTGAACTCTTACAAATTTGGTGTATAGTGATTCCTATATTTATGATACTAGGTCATGGGATTGTATTTTATTAATTATATTCATCTTCTTTTATCTAATCTTCTCTTTCTGCTTATCTTCAGTTGCTTTCCTTTATTAGTATTTTCCTTATTTGTGGTTGTGGCCTATTACTTATCCTTCCAAGATATAGGATTATTTTACCTACAGATAGGATTGTAAGTTCCATCAAGACTTGAGAAATTGGTTCGTGACAGGGAATCCTCTGAGATAAACCAATAGGTCACTAGTGCTCGACCTTAACCTGTTTATAATTAAAAACTTATACAAGAACTCCACTATGTCTTTATTCATACCAAACCTCCAATCTCAAGTCATGATCCATCTTAGCCGCTCTTGGGTGAATAAAATACCTCAAACAATGGGCTTCATCTATGATTAATCTAATCAACTCACCCACCTTTTGGAATACAAATTTGGCCTCCAATCCTCGACCATCTCAGGATCACGAACTTCTTCCTTTGTGATGCAATATTGGATGGCGCTAGCTATATGATTCAAGGACTAGCCCAACGAACTCAAACCATAGTAACCATGATAATGTCAAGAAGATCTTAGTAGAATATATTTATCCTCAACATGAAGCAATTCCATATATGAATAATTACTTGGATGGAAAAAAGTGGAATGAGAAAAGAGTAATCAGGAATTTCCAAATTCATGATTTAAGTGAAGAAAAAACAGGGCCCTTGTCTCACTAAGGGAATTTTTGTAATAAACTAATTTCCCCTTTTCATAGCTTAGTATACATAAGGTCTTTAGGGCTTTGTTTTAGTAGATTATGTTGATTGAATTTTGAACATCTTTTGTAAGAGATTTGAGATCTTGGCAATGTTTGTGTTGCCTCTTGTTTCTAAGGTATGGTTGCTTGGGTATCCATCCCCCTGAGGTCCACCTATAGGTTAGGTTTGTTGTTGGATTTTGAGATTAAGGTTAGTAATTTTATATAATTATTGTTCTTAATCCTTTTTCATCTTTGGGTCTAGTCTTTATTTGATAGTTTGGGCGCTTCCTTATATATCTTAATAGGAGGTCTTCACTTATTAAAGTATTGGTTGCCTGTAGATTCTACTGTTTGTCGTTTTTCTCCTTTTTTTTTATCTATCTTTAGCTTTGCATTGTTGCCTTTTATCTTTTGCTTCCATTTTGAGATCCACATCATATGGTATTAAAGCCATGCACAAATTTTATTTCTATAGATCCAATCTTGGGTTTGTTATCTTAAAAATAAAATAATTCATTCAAAAAAAAGTTTCTAATATTTCAAAAATTTGTTTGAATATGTGTATTGTTTGAGTTTCCAATACTAGATTTATGTTCTATAGTATTTATTGAGTCTAGATATAAGATTTGAGGTTTATTGGAGTTATCCTGAAGAATCTATCATTATTGGACCTTGAAATCTTAAAGGTGATAGATCTAGGTGAAATTTTGAAATTCTAACGGTTGGGGTTTCTTCTCTATCATATTTGGAGTTCAAATCCAAAATTTGGTTTAAAAAAGAGTTGAAATCCCTTGGGTTTTAAAGTTGGTGTTCTTCATGTTTTTGGTGTTCTTCATGACTTGAACAAAGAAGTACGTAGGTTTAAATCTCAAATTTATGGCTAGCAATTTTGGTATAAAAATAATGGGGTTTGTTTCTTACGTCAAGGGAGGCTTAAATCTCAATTTGTGAAAAATTCTGAGTTTAAATGAAGAAGTTATGAATTTTTGAAGATTCATCT
>JBDJHY010000014.1:5002177-5029223 GCA_039654485.1 Withania somnifera | reverse complement strand
TCTCGATGTAAGATCGGATCTCAACTCTCAATTTAGGATGTGATTCGAGATTTGAACCTAACTCTAAATCTGGGATTCAACACGGAGACTCAACCCTGATTCAAAATTAGATGAATGGAAGAAAATAATTTGAATCAAAAGCAATCAAATCCATAATAAGAAGAAAAATAGTTTGTCAATATGTTATTAACACAAAAAACTCAAATATAAGCCTAAAGAACTTAGGGATATTTGAAATATTCTTAATGTGAACTAAAAAGGATTGAAAATACTATTAATGATGTTGAAAGGGATTTTATTAAAAAAATATAATAAAAAAATGTGATTCTTATAAGTTAAAAATTATTTCTATGCATAAACGTGAAATTATTTTTATATTTGGTGGTACATATAATTAGAGTTTCTATATAATAGTTAAATATGAAAACTATAATAAATAAAAGTTTAATTAATTTCAAAGTCCTGAATATATATATATAAAAAAAGCATTGACTACTATAAAGTCTTTTAATGAACGATAATTTTTTCTTTTAAATATGCGATATTACATAAACCAAATAAGAAAAATATGATTTGTATTAGGACACCAAAACTCCTCTATCATTATACTATAAAAAAGACACTATGACAGGTTAAATCAATGCATATGATTTCTATATATTAGGTTAGTTACGAATTATTTCTAATATAGTTTTATACATTATTCAATTAAGAAAATATTAATAACCAAAATTTTTATTGATTTCTAGTTCTCTAAAATTAGGAAAATAGTAAATGACGATTTTGTCTATTGCAGATTTTTTAATGAAGGGTAAAACGTTCAAAATCAATATTTTAATGATCTTTCCATTGTTAATATATGCTTTGCATGTGTCTCTTATTAATCGATAAATTTGTACCACCTCCGTTCAAATTAATTGGCATGTTTTAATTTTTGAGAGTCAATTTAACTAATTTACAAAGCTAAATTAGATTAGATTAAATTAATATTTTAAATTAAAACAAAGATATTCACAAACTATATGAATCGTAAAATTGTAAATTTTCTTTTCTCAATATGATTAAAAAATCATCATATGCTGGTGAAAATTTATATTTTTTGACGCTAAAAAGGAAATCATGTCAACTAATTTGGAACTGGGGGAGTATATAAGAAGAAAAAATTTATTAAAAGTAGCAATTGAGATTAAAGTAAATGATATGTCTATTTGATGATATCGTTTGATACTATGACTTATTTATTATAATTAAAAATAAAAATTATACTGAAATCAATAAATAATTTTTTTATTTTAATGTACAATAATAATAAGTCTTAATTTGCTAATATTTTAAATAAATACTTTAGTTAAAACATTAAATATATACAAAAAATTTAGAAATACTTTTATAAGGTGAATTTTTAATAAAATATTGTTTGGATTATTTAATTATTAATTCCCCTAATACTTCTTACCATATATCCTGGTCTTACCAAATTTTTTAGGGCTCATTAAATTTTAAAATATATTTTTCTCTTACCATATATTTTAAGAATTTATTGTTTTAAATTTTAAAAAAATAATTAAGTAATAATTGTCGGGAAAAAGTGAAAAAGATTGTTTTATCTATTGGAAGGTCTTTTAATAAAGGTCAAAAAATTCAAACACAATATTTTTAAGGGCTTTTACACTTTTAATATAATACTATTGTCCATGAACGGGTCCCGCATGTTATCCCCTATCAATCGTAATAAATGTTAGGGTTATTTGAAATTATATGTCAAGAAGAAGATTAACTTAGTTTTGATGTATACATATTCTTTCAATTAGTTTACTTCAAAAATTTCAAATTAATAAACAAATATTTAAATAATATAAAATTGTATTCATATTTATGTAAGAGTTTTTTAACTGAAGTGCAAAACTCTTTATGAACTTTTCATAAAATTGTAATACCAAAAATAATTTGTCCAACTAATTAAAAAAAAAAAAGACTTAGTCCTAATAGAAAACTGTTTAAAAAAAGAGAAACTTAACCCCAATAGAAAACTATTTTATTTAGTTTTAATACAAAATTAGGTTTATACCATTAGTCAATTTTCAGATGAAGGAAATTTTAACTTAAAAGAGTAAATAAATCAATCAACTTTTAATGGATATTTTCATTAACCAATATTGTTATTCACTATTTTATAATAATATGGATAGAAAGTCTAAATCAAAATATAACCTACAATAACCAAACGAAAGGAACATCTAAAGTGTACTTAGGAGTGTTAATTGGGTGGATTGAGTCAAATTTGAGTGGGTCATAATGGGTTAAAATAACAAACGGGTCAAAACCCGACCAAATTAACTTGGGTCGAATTGTCTTAAGTCAAAACGAGTTATAATTCAAACCATTCAAGTTTTAATAAGTTTTAGTTACTTTATTTATTCTTTCATAAAGTTCTAATACCTAATGAACTTATTTTTTTTTTATTATGAGTAAAATTTAAAAATATTTTGAACAAGATTTCTTACAAGTTAATTTGGATTATACAAATGAACGGATCAATTAATCCCAACCTAAATAAATTTGATGGATTAATTTTGATTTTACCCCCCTAATTGTGTACTCTGAATACAAAGGATCAAGAGATAAAAAAACAGACTTGAAGTATCACTTTTTGCAGAGTTTCATACTAGAATTAATAGACGTTTGCATTTCCTACCTAAATTGTAGTTGACTAAACCAAGTGTTTGAATACAGTCCTAAAAGGCCAGTGAAAACTTTATTTGCTAATAAAATTTCATCCACATACATGGCAGCTGACTCATTAAATTTTGAAGTGTGTTTTGTTAATTAGTTAGCGATAGTTCAGATAGAAAACACAAACAACTGATAGTTCATGTGAGAAACTCGAAAAAAAAAAAAATGATACTTCAAATGTCTTTTACCATTATGTCCGGATTTAAATTCAGCTTGATCATCAAACTACAACGACCCTCCTCCTTTTAAGTGTTTGGAACTGATTTTGCTTTGTCACATAGGTGGAATTAGAGGATGCAATCAACATGGTTACCCAATTTCTCTGTGAAACCTCAAAAGTGAAACTTGGAGAAGAGTAAAAGACTCACCTCTTTATGTCTATTAACACCTTCATTACAAGAATGAAATGCAGAATGACAATCAGATGAAGACTGTAGATGAATTGCCTGTTTGGCGTTTTAACAACAAAAGGAGCCTCTCCTAATTATCGTAAAACTGATTAATCTTATAACTTGCTTTGATTAAAGAACAAATCTTCCATCTTTCACTATCAAGCTAGCCTTGCATGAGACTTACTCCCTCCATCCCAATTTATGTGATGCACTTCGGGTGGATGGGATTTAACAATGAAAGAAAGAATTTTTGGTAAATCATCAAGGGTAAAAAGAAAGAATTATGTTCTAAAACAAGTCATAGATATTATTTGTGTCTGTAAATCATCTCATTAAGGGTAAAACGAGAAGTTTAAAGTTAATTTCTTCTAAAAAAAAAAAGAATGTATTATTAATTTTTTTGACAATATAAAAAGGAAAGTGCATCTCATTAATTGGGATAGAGGGAGTAATAAGTTTCTTAGTATCAACTTGTCCTGGGTCTACTAGGAGAAAAAACTCATTTCCCTCATCTTCCGAGATTACAAATCTTCCTCATGTATATGATGACATTCATTTGCCAGAAATCTGAGCATTTGCTTCTCCCCTCCCGATTCAAATACTAAAGGTCGTCAGAGAAGTGTAGTTAGAAGCTCACTTACATTTGTAAATGCAGACAATGTCATATGGAAACTTCAAGGACCATGATCTTGATCTTCCATTTCTTCAAGTATAACATATTTAGCAGCTGTATTTCTTAATGGTGATCCAATTTCATCTTCACTTGCGCTACCTTTCTGTAATTTGTCGTACCTAAGTAATGAAAGTGGAAAAATAACTTCAATATGCGCCACTAAACCACAGTTCCATCATATGCTTAATTCTAGTGACTACCAAAGTTCATTTTCAACTAAATAGGCTGAAATTAACAATTTGATTGAACTGTTATAGTTTAAGTATATATATTTCAATATGCCTTCTTTTAGATGATGACCTCATGGAAGAAACAATTATTGAGAAACTAGCACTTACAGCAGGTTCACAATGAAAGAACAATTTGTACAAGAAAAGCGAATACTGTCCAACCAATATTCACAAGTATCAAACATATTGTTCTTTTGATCAAGGACTAAAGTGTAGGAATGGTTTAACGTAGTATTCAAGGCTCTTACAGGCAGGAGTCAATTTAGTATAGAAATTGCAATGCATGTAAAGACATTGTGTTTCCACTAAACTAGAGACTTTATGTACATATTTCCTAGAGTTGAGCTAGTATTATCTACTGGCACCCATATTCCAAAAGGGTTGAATGGTGCACTTGGTTGAATGTTGAGTTGTTTATCTAAAGGAGAAGAGATCCATTCCTATTAATTACATTTTTTATCTTCTTTCTTAAACGGTAGATCCATGCTCTAGGAATCCTAGATACGCATCCGCATCCGATTACATGTTTCATGTTTGTTTTCTTATTTTGGCGCATATGCAGAGTGTGGCATATAAACGGCTCTGTATATGACCAAAGAAAAGACATAACAATATCAACATCATATCTTTGAGAGATAAACCATAGGAGGAACCTGCAGAATGCAACCGATATTGTCACCGGCAGACAAAAGCGTACTTTATACTAACTGAGGATCAAAAAATTGATAAGATGAAACAGAATACCCACACATTGTGTTTGGTACTTTAAGAAAAGACTTAGTACTAATCAAATTTTAATGCCAGGACAGAGCGAGTAATCATGAGATAACTTCTTGCTAAAACATGAAGGATTAAGCCACTTACTTGTACCAGTTAAACAAACTGACTCCAAACATTATCGTGATGAGACCGAGCCCTTTCATCCAGGTAAAGTCATCGTGAAAATAAAATACAGCAACCTGAACAGGCAGTAAACACAATTACCAGCTATTTCACATATTGTAGAAAACATGAACCCCAAAAACCATATAAATTTGAGAAATATCGAAAGCTATTCAAGATTGATGCAATCCACCTTCTGTCTCGGTCTATTAGTGCTAGAGTAGGACAATTTACTTGAGGTAAGTAGCTTCAGTAAACGAGGTCAATCAGCAAAAAAGGACTCAAAGTGCATAAAATTGCATTGGCATAATACATAGATAGACACTTTAGTTTGGCCTCCACTTGCAGTTGAACAACTCAACTTTCATTGTGACCAACTAGACATAGGTGCGTCTCGCAAACACCTAAACGTTCAAAATGCATATCTAGACACCTTTAAGAAGGTGAATTCTAGATGTGTATTCTCAAAGTTGGGGTGTTTACAGGGCCAACTTAAACCAAGTTAAGGAGTCTAGATGAGCATTTTCAAAGTTTGGGTGCTTAGTTATTAGTTGAGGCCAAGTTAAGGTGTATCTATGTATTATCCAAATTGCATTAAGATCATTTTCATTGTTATGAATACATGATCCACTTGATGACTGTGACCACAGTGAAGTCCCAGCTTAAAATATGTTTTCCATATGATGCTTTAATCAGTATTAACACCTTCAAGTTCACTTAAAAGGACATTCAATAGGCAGAGGCGGACCCAAAATTTTGAGTTTATGGGTTTTGATTTCTTAAAAGGCAAGTTAGTGGATTTTGAATACATTGTTTACATATTAAATAAATTTCTTATACAAATACAAGGTTTTGACCAAACCTACTAGATTTTGCCAAACGAGTACTTTTTTCTATAGCTTTGCCTGTCACTATGACAAGCTTAGTCGGTTAGTGGTCTCATTTGTGTGTAGCAAGCAACACACGATAAAATTCCTCTCTTGTTGGAATAACTTCCCATGTCACAGCTTAAGTTTTCTATCATAGTGGAATCCTTTTCTAACATATGTTCTTCATACATCAAATGAGCATTGCTGTGATAGAAATTCTAGCATATAGTTGCAATCAGTGGTGGAGGCATCCTTTAATCCAGGGGGTTCCGAACCCCCTTTGGCGAAAAATTATATTAATTATACACGATATAAAATTATATTTTATGTCCCCCTTTGGCTAGTTCGTGTGTTCACTTTTTCAGATTTTGAACCTCCTTATTGAAAATCCTGACTCCGCAATGGTTGCAATGGGCAGACAGACCCAAGGTCAGTACTAATCATCTTGGGTCTGATGCAGGGGCATATGTAGAGTAGCATCATCGGGTTCATTTGAACCTAGTACCTTCGGCGCGGGACATAAACTTATGTGTAAAAAAGTTTCATTTAAATTGCAATAAGTGGTAGATCTGAACCCATACAAAATGCAATATGTTCAATGCTAAGAACTTTAAAGGGTGAACCCATAGAATTTGAATCTTGGAGTTGGCCTTGGTATGATATAACAACTTCTCAAGAATCTTGTGCTAGAACCAGTGGTCAAGCAATAAAGAAAGATCTCATGAAGTATCAGCATTATGATGAGTCAGATCATCATTACATTACTTGTACTCTTGTTTTTTAAGGTTAGTCAGTTATATCAGTTCTATTCAGAATGTGAAAAGGTTTATAGTCCATACCATGATAGTGACCGCTTCCTTTACAACTCCAGCTATTGTCACTGTTACTGCACTTGTGATAGACACAAGAATATATTCCGTCAACACCTGCAATAAACAAATGTTTCCAGGTAAGCAGGAAAAAGAAGTTATCATCCTGTACATCCATGTTCTTTAATTATTGATTGTCATTTCTAAATGATCTAGCCAATTAGAAGACTTCACTTCTCCGGAAAAGAAAAGGTGAAACAAAACAACCACCATGAGATGGGAAATCCACAAATTGAACTGATACGAGTACTTAGGCACATACATACCATAAAGAAGGCCAAACTCCCACCAAAAAGCATCAGCAAACAACTTCTAACAATATGCCACGAGCTATCAAAGTAATTGGTGTGTCTGAATTCGTGCCATGGATCAAACATAAGGGACAGCACAGCAGTTGAAAGAGTCATTACTGGAGTAACATAGCTCATTAGGGTGAGTGGATTTTTTAAACCTGGAATAATTAAAGCATGCATGTCATACACATTTTATTCACAAACAATGTAGCAAATACCGAATCAATGACTTTGAATATATTAATTTGGTCAAAACTAGGACTAAGACAAAGCAGATCAAACAAGACGACAATTTTCGATCTTTGACAAGCTAATACAAACTGGATCAAAGAACATTTTTTTAAAATTTAGATAGCAAAACAAGATCAGATTTGGAATGGGGGCTTGTAGCAACAGTAAAGTTATCTCTGTGTGACATATAGGCCTCGAGCTGTAATAAACCAATGGTTTGTGTCTATGTATGTTGCCTACATCACACCCTCTAGGGATACAGCCTTTTCCTTGGACCCTGCGTGAACTCAAGATGCTTTGTGCATTGAACTGCTCTTTTAAAACAAGATTAGATTTGAAGTAGTCTAAGTAGCGGTGCAGTCGCTGCCTCTATGGCTGTACAATGATGATGGTAACAACATTTCCAGAATGTTTAAAATTTGCTAAGAGTTGTTCATAGTCCTTACCATAGGCTTCTTTCTTTATGCCAGTTTTATGTCAGCATGACCAGTTGGATATGGGAAAACAAACACAAAAATACACAAAGTAAGCACACAAGCTATTGACAAAACAACAGAAAGAGAAACCAATGATAGCAATGCCACGAATGTCACAAAACCCAACCTGCAGAAGAATCTGAGTCATAGTCCAGCGAAACCCAGACATAACTGCAGCGAGCATAACAAAGACAAATCCCCAAAACTCGAATTCCGTTTCCTTTGCAACTGCATATCAGATAATAAAAGTCAGCCTTGTTCACCAGACGAATTTAAATTAACAGACCCACAAGGCCATGAAGTTGGTCCAAAGTATCAATAATAGTTGTGATAAGAACACACAACTGAATGCAGCCTTATGCAATCATTTGAAGTCAGCTACAGCTACACCTTTTTCTAGATGTAGATACTACTGCCAATGTTGGCTGAGAATATCGGTTGTTGTCTCCTTATATAATTTTGGGCAATCTTCACGTTATTAGCTAACTTATTGGGTTTAGTTTGGCCAAAGGTCCAATTTTGACATAGGCTAATAAACATAGGAATTATCAGAAAATAAAGGAAAGAGATGAAGATCACAAGATTTAACAAGGTTCAGCAATCTGCCTATGTCCTCGGGAGCGATGAGCGGCTGTATTTTTATTATATGTTTAAGGTTACAATTACAGAATATATATAAGTAAACCTAGGTACAATTACCAAAAATACCTTGTACCATACTGCGGGGACTCACCCCCGCACCCCCAAACTCACTTAATGCTAGCCCACAAACTAGAATCGAACTCCTCCTAATGGACAAATGTTGTCACTCCGCTCCAGTATCTATCCCTCGTCTGAGTCATGCCATACATAACAGACATAGTATCAGAGGCAGACCAATCTTTGTTCTTGGTTTACCCATTGTCCACTCCATGTTATGTTGTCCATGCTCCAAATGTCTAGGCCTGAATGTGGGCGGGTTGTTGGATTTGAGAGAATGGCTATTGTCTATTTATATGGTCTTGGCTACACCTAATGAGCTAGCTTTGGGGATTGAGTTAGGCCAAGGACTACTGTTTAATAATATCTACAGCAATGCTCATAGTTAAAAACGCAATTCACTACTTCTCTTGGAATAACCTTGTTCGAGTTCAGTCTCTGTTGTCATGGTTATGTCTACTCTTTGTATTAATGACTATAACATTCTTCCTTTCAATGGGCTGCAACAATGAGCATTGAAAATATTTTAATGTTTTTCTTCTTCACTATCATCTACAGTCGGTATACTCGAATCACTTCTCTCACCAGTTTCAGTTCATTTAATGTATTTCTTAGTTCCTTTTTTCTTAAACAACTTATCCTACTTAATGTTATCATTTCAGATTCTATTTTTATCGACATACTTTCGACCATGGAAAGAAGAAAAAACCAACGAGTGTAGGCAGATATAGTTTTATGAGTCTAAAAAGCCCCCGGATACTCTTCTCAAGACAAAAGCAACAGTTTTCACCAAAAATGTGATAGCTATTGACTAAATGCCTCAAAGTGACTTTTTGCAACAACTAACAGTTAACGGGAAACTGAAAGCATCTTCAAACTCATCATTATCATATCTAAAACAAAATGACTATTCAATCTCTAAGATGACAAAGAATCAAAATGGTAACACAAGAAACGAAAAACATTGTACTAAAAAAGCAAACCTTTTTAACCAGTGCACAAGTGAAGGTTATTGATGTGAGTTTGAAGGAGACTTTGAAGTAACTGGTAAAGTTGATGTCATGTGACCAGGAGGTCACGGGTTCAAGACACCGAAACAGCCACTTGCAGAAATGCAAGGTAAGGCTGCTGACAATAAACCCTTGTGGTTCGACACTTCCCCAGACCCCGCGCATAGAGGAAGATTTAGTTCACCGGACCGCCCTTGAAGATGAAGATGAAAATTGTGCATAATTTTGCACATAAGAGGATAAATAATACAAAACAGAATACCAAGATAAATAAATGCAAGCTAGCATGGAATGTACCTGTTAATAGTATCCCAACAGAAATGACCAAGATGATCCCCAGCAGCTTTACACTTGGAGACTCCAACCTTCCACAAATAGTTAAGGAATATATTTAGCTAAGATAAGAGCCCAGTCAAATGTATCATATTGCTCAAAGAAGGTTGTTTCAAAGACATTTCAGGTTTTTAGTCCATAACAAATTAACAATCACATTCTATCAAGTCCTCTTTTTTGAAATTGTCTCCTTTTTGTTTAAGGTGAAAAATTGGGAACTAAGGACAGGTAAGTAAGCAGAAAGAATTATTCGTTGGTTCCAATATTCCTCTAGTATTCTGTAACTTACTGCATCTGTGATGATTGGAATAGCAGGATCTGCCCAAAACAAAACTTACTCGTATGAATATGATTTGTGAGGAAATAAACAGTAAATGGACAGCAATTAGATTTTCCCATCATTTCAACATTTCAGAACACCTCAGTGTATAGTTCCTCATTCAGTTGGTTACAGTTGAAAGAATCAATGGCTTATTATACCTATAAGACAAAAGGTTTTCAAGAGATTCCAAAGTCCTCACATGCCAAAAATCCAATTATTGCACGTATTGACGAATAATGTTGTTGGATATACATCTATCACACAGTGTAAACAAAACAACCAGAAATACAGATGTTTCTCGTCCCACCATTAACAAAAATACAAGTGATTAAAAGTCGTACCTGAAAGCAAATGTGAAGAATACGAGAAAGATGGGAGATGCTGATTTACACTGCAATGACATAAATTGCCTTTAGAGTTGAGAAATTTTATCTGAGGGAAGGAAGGAGAAAATAAAAGTAAAGAAATGAATTATTCTAAATTTGAAGTCTTCAACAGTCACAATTAATTTAGTGGCAGTGTATTCTGACTGTCATAGTGACTCGTTAAAATTTTATGGTAGGTACATGCAAATTCTAGAGATCTCAATGAAAGTTATGGTTGTGAGTTTCACTAGCATGTATTCTGTGAGCTCTTTTTTTTTTAAGAATTTGCAGTTCACCAGTATTGACAGAAAATGTCGGACATAAAAATTTCAGGAGAAAGAGTTACACACCATAGTGGCAAATGTAACAGAAATGAAAACAAGGGATGCATTACTGAGGTTGACATCCATTGCCGTTGTGAGAGCTGTTGGTACAACTGCATAAGGCAAAGACAATATCTAGCATTAGAGAAGTGAAAATAATAATTAGCAGGATTCTAGTTGAAGCCAATATCAATAGACAAAACTATGAGATCTTCCCAATAGATTCCAAAATAAAAGCTGCGTAAGAAAATGATTAAAAGGGAAGTCCGGTGCACTTAGCTCCCACTATGCACAGGGTCAGGGAAGGGCCGGACCATAAAGGTCTATCTGAGCATTTCTACAAGTCGATTTTTACATAGATCGAACCCGTGATCTCCTGGTCATATGGTAAAAACTTTCTCTTCATTTGGAAAAATAAACAGTTCTAAATTGAAGATTTTAGAAACAAAAGACATAAGGGATTTTATTGAAGTAATGAAGAATGAAGAACTAAAAATTGAACTTCAACTAAATGTATTACTTTGAACAAATATTGAGGTTCTAGTACTTAGCAAGAGCTGCCTCGTTTTGTGCATAGAAATCACTTCATTGGAAACCATTGTCAATATATCAGTTACAAACTAATAAGTGTAACATATGGCTTAACCAAGTCATCAGCTGCAACAAGCCACTTAGCTTTAAGTTTGTTGATGCTGTAAACTTATAAGATGCACCAACTAGACAAAAGAGAAGTATGGAAGGATCATTCGAGAACATTATTAAAACCTAATCTCGTTTTTGTTACATTTGTAGATAATCCTATAGGAAAAATGCTTACACATTATACACATATCTGCTACTCGATAATATCATGTCTTTTCAAATACTTAGAAATTTCTCTACCGTTTTCTTCTCTTTTCTTTTTCTATTCTGATTTTGTTTTAAAGAAATTTTGTGTCTGAAAAGTCATTGCATATGATACGAGATGTTTATAATCACATTGCAGCACACACCAAAAATATTGTTAAAAGGCTATACTAATCCATGATAATTGATAACCTTTATGATACAAACAAAACACACAGTAACACACTCAAAGAAAAAAGAGCATTAATCGTCATAAAGTTACCTTTCAAAGAATAATCTCTCCAAGACATCATTACTGTAGGTTGAAACCTTTGAGACCAGAACCCAGTAATGACCTTGGACAAAACAGCTTGCATCCCAAAGTGCACAGTGTTCATCAGTAAAGGTGCAGGGAACTTCCCTAGATGATCCCCGAGAAGACTTTTATTGTACCTATTCCACATGTCAACACACGAGAAGAACAAAACATCCTTAAAGCTTCAATAAACAGCAGGAACAATTATGTCTCAGTCTCAAACAAGATGAGATCATCTGTATGAATCCTCATTAACCAAGTTTCCCACTTAAATTCAGCTGAAGACTACACTTTACGAAATAAACATAGAAATGAAACGTATTAGAAGTTCTCTATATTTCCTAATGGCATACGGATATCTAATAAATAGGACTAAACAACCGTAGAAAGCATAGGACCAAAGTAAATGTATAATCATGACTTAAATATTTCTGAAGCTCCAATATACAAAAACAACAACAACTACTACGCCTCAGTCTCAAACAAGTTGGGATCCCGCTATGAATCCTTGCTGACCATGTTCCCCATTCAAATTCATCTCAAACCAACACTCGACAAAGTTTAAAGAAAAAATGAAAATTGCTAGATGTTCTCTCTATTTCCTATTGGCATAAGAATCTCTAATATATAGTGCTAAAAGACTCCAAGAAAGCATTGGACCTAAAGTTAAGCATATGACAAAGACCAAAATATTTTTGAAGCTTCAATACACGAAAACAACAACTACTACTACGTCTCAATCTTAAACAAATTGGATCGACTATATAAATACTCATAGATCGTGTTCCCTCTCTCAATTCATCTTAGGCCAACATTTTATGAAAGAAAAAAGACAAGAACAAGAAGCTCTCCATAGTTCTTACTGGCATAAGAATCTCTTATAATATATAGTGCTAAAAGATTTCTAGAAAGCATAGGACCTAAAGTATAAGCATGGCTACAAAAACATCAATAAAAGAAGAGACAAACGTGACGAAATTCAATACTTACAATGTCAAGAACAAGCTCACGCTGTACCATACAAGTATGAAGAAAAATGTCTTCAACACATCAACTTGAGCACCACCATTCTTTGAAACTTGATGTGGTGAGTCAAGGTAGTCCGAGAAAGCCAAGCGATCATCATCATCATCACCATCGCTATCACCACCCTCACCATCATCATCAACAGATCCTCGATGACTTGATGAACCAGTTTCCACGTCAAAAGGTGCATACCTATCTCCTCCACCACCAAAATCACCAGCACCACTACCCCTCGTCCTATGCTTAAAGTTACTACTACTACCACCACCACTACTACTATTATGTTGATTTGTTTCTTTTCCAATAGATACATTGATCTCCTTCCCCTTTGACAATTCGAAATCGAAATCATGATCTGTATTAAGATTATGTCTATTGACTAATTGTGATGAATGAAGGATACCATTTTCATCAAACCAACCTGAAAAAGAAGGGTCCCTGTGACAACTTGAAGCTGAATCTTTGCTCCATAAGTTGTCACTTTTACTACTCTCCTCTATATTCTCTTTACTTAAATCAGTTTCTACCATCTCATATGTTTTACAAATAAAGTCATAAAAACAGGCTTAGATTCTTGAAAATATGAAAATAAACAGTCTAAGGAATTTAGATTCTTGAAATTGGTAAAAAAAATTGTATCAAAAACAATTTGAGACATGTCAAATGAAAAAGAATTGGGAATTAAAGATCATACAAAGTTTAGATTTAAACGAAGTAAACCCATTTAGATTTGCAGAGTCGGAAAAGAAGTTTAATTGATCCCAGAAAAGAAAAGATAAAGAGATCAATAGGGATCAAATATCATGCATGTTAAGGAGTGTAATTAAACAAAGGATTAAGAATAAAGATTCAGGATGACAACATGCAAAGGTGATCAGAACCACAAAGTGAAAGCTTGTGATTTGATCCGTTAATTTCCGTTAGTAGGTGAGAAAGAGTCTTGTATTGTAACTAGGCTTCTTCTTCTTGTCTTTTCATTAATGATAATCTGATAAAAATAAAAATTCTGATATTAACATATGTAAAAAATCTTTAATATATAACTTGATTTAAATAGATGATGTTTCGAAAACAGTAACTGTATATTTTATTTTCTTTAATAAATTTGTAATTGTTTTAATATATAACTTAATCGGCGAGAATTTAATAATTAAAAATAAGGACTAAAGATAAGATTAACGATGAAAACATGCAAAGGTGATGTAGCTAGGTAAGGGTGAGGGTGGGGGCTTCCGGAGGGGGTGGTCTTGTTATTCTTTTTTGGATTAATGACAATCTAATAAAAATAAAATTAATAATTAGGAAAAAATAATAATATATATATATATATATAAAAAATAATAATATATATATATAAGAACCATCTGGAAAATTAACTATAATAACCCTGCAATGCCTATAAATAATCACTAAATCTATATATCTATATAAAAGAGAAACTTGGGGGTGATGATGTGGCATGTCTCTAGGATTTTTTTTTCTTTTAGCTTTTTCTTCTATTTTAGTTAATTTAAATTAAATAATTTCTTTTTAAGTCTTTCTGTTTGTTCTCCTTCAATAAACCTACGCGTTTACTTTTTCCAAGCAAACCTATCAATAAAAATAGTGAATCCTGACGAACCCTCGGTCTTTCTTCTTTTTCAAGGCATTGAATTAAGGGATAAAAAAGTTAAAAAAAATTGACTAGAGGCGACATAAATTATTTTAATTGAGTAGAGGTAATAAAAATTAGATTAATAATTAATGAGTTGAAAGACTTGTCCTTAGGTTTCACTTTTTTACACGTTGATCCATTTTTATAAAATCCTAATTTACCTAAAATGGAAGGAGGGAATGGTTGCGTTCTTTTCCCCCTTTTTGTTGTTGCATGTTGTTGTTGTTGCTTTTTTTTTTTTCTTTTTCTTCTTCTTCTTTTTAGATCTTCCATTGTCGTTATTGATGTTGCTGCTAGTGCATTTTTTGTTTTGTTGCTAATTTGATTTACGGAGAAATTTTAGACCAAATTTCATTCGTATTGCACTGGGAGTTACTTCAAAGGTGATTAGGTAAGTATATAATGTTGTTTTCATTTAGATTTTCAGCTGAGTATAGCTGCTCGTTTTTTAAAGATTTGCAATCACATTTCCAATAACTGTTATAGTTAACAATAACATACTACAACAGATGTTGGATAGTTTTCATTTTTATATCCGACAGATATATAATCTGTTGCAACATATTACATAGTTGTTTGATACAACTTGTGGCAAACCTGGACTGAAGTTGAACATGTATCCAACAGATGACTCATCTATTACAACAAATAAATAATTTCTTGCAACAGATTACCTATGTATTGCAACAAATATATAATCTGTTGGATATAGCTTCTAGTTCTGTCTAGACCTGTAACATGCATCCAATAGATTAGCTATTTGTTACAACAGATATATCATATGTTGCAACAAGTAATGAATCTGTTGGATACATGTTTTGGTTCTATTTAGGACCAGAGCTATATCCAACAGATTCATTATCTGTTGCAACATTTGTGTTATCTGTTGCACAGATGATTCATCTATTGAAAAAGATAGGTAATCTACTGGATTCATATTTTGGCAACTCAATTTACTATATTATTATGATTTTTTTAAAAATAATGTATGTTTAGGTATTATTAATAGAGGACTTGATAACAATAGGGATTTATTGTCATGGTGAATGAATTGAGAAGAACAACCGATTTATTTGGCGTTGGAAGAGTGGGGACATGATAGAGACGATAGCGATGACTGTCCCAAGAGATGTTGATTATGATGATTTTGTGAAGTCATTCATCACTTAATGTGGACTAAATTGTCAACTGAAAGATCTTGTTATCAGTTACATGCATAGTAATTTTGAAAATCAAGGGGTCTTGCCTTTTAAGATAAAAGATCAAGCTCATTTGCATACATATTTGAGTGATGCAACTAGGCCCATTGTAAGGATTTACGTAGTTGAAAATCTGGTAGAGAATCATAATCACCACAAGACAAACAAGATTTGTTAAATAATGAATTGAATGGGATTGATATTAATATCTCTGATGTTGAACAAAGTGAGGATGAATTAGATACGTCGGACTGTAGGGGTGAACAAATTCCTACACCTACACTGACACTTGTGATTCATAGAAATACAGTGAGTAGTTTTCAATTATCGTAGTCTACCCATGTTCAAGATGATAAAATAGATTTTTATAAGGGAATGTCATTTAAGAACAAGAAAGAGCTGACAACCTCATTAAAAATGAATTTCTTGAAAACATATTTTAGACTTAAAAGGTGATTAATTCGAGCATCATTTATTGTTTTAATTGTGCACACCTGGAGTGCAAGTGGTGGTTGAGGGATGTGAAACTCATAAGTTCTGATAGATTTTATAGTAGAACCTATGTGAAGTATCACAGATGTGATTTGGAGCATATTACAAGCCATAATCTGCTTGCCACAGCTAAAATCATCGAAAAATACTTTAAAGATAGATTTTCTGAGGATAAACTATAAAGACATGGGTAATCAACTCCACACAGATTTGAGTATTAAGGTAAGTTATTGAAAACTTTATAACGGCATGAAGATTACAAATTCCTTGATTAGCGAAACACATGAGCATGGGTATGCAATTCTTAATGTGTACTGTTATATATTTCGGTCCGTAAATCCAAAAAGTAAGAAGGCAATGAACATTGATGAAAATGGAAGGTTCAAATACTTTTTGTATCCTATTTGGCTTGGATTCTTGGTTTCTTTTCAAATGAGAAAAGTCATAGCCTTTGATGGGACATACTTGCAGAGAAAATATGAAGGAACTTTGTTGTCAGTTGTAGCACATGATGTGGAGAAACATATATTTTTTATGGAATTTTGTGTTATAGACAAGGAGGGCAATGAGTAGTACAAATATTTTTTTGAACAATTGAGAAGGTTTGTTGATGATACTGATGAGTTGTGCATAATTTCTGAGAGGCATCCAAGTATTCAAAAGATGGCTTCAATTATCTACTCTATAATTTATTATGGTTGTTCTATGAGGCACCTTGGGAAAATATTCAAAATAGTTTTCACAATTCAAAGGTCGTGTTATATTTTTATAAAGAAAAAAAGGCATATCATATAGATGAGTTCAATGACCATTTCAATCAGATCAAAGATATAGTACCCCGAACAGCCGAACATAAACACATTGGATTCGATAAATGGAGCAAGGCACTTTATCAGGAAAAATAGGTATAATATTATAAATTTTAACATGTTATTTAAATTTATTTTAAATTCATGTCTTACAGATTTTTTATTCATTTGTATAGGTATAATATTATGACTACATACATTGTCGAGTTGATCTATTCAATGTTTGACGTTGAAAGAGAATTTTTCATTGTCATATTTAACAAAATAAATAGATGATTTATAGAAAAGTTTCATGAGAGGCAAATGGAGTTTGTCAGCTCACTAACTATCTTTGTTCCTTATTTTGAAAGAAAAATAGCAAAGTTCATCAACTTGAGGAATAAGTTGTCGACCCATCAAATTTTCAACTACAAGTTAAGGGTCACCGGTCATGGTGAAGTTGTTATGATCTATATGAAAGAAAAATCTTGTACATTTAGAATTTTTTACTTTGACAAAATTCCTTGACCACATGCATTGGCAGCTCTACGAGTCCAGTATGGTGAAGACTCTGAAAGACGTATTTATAAGTATTCATCTTCATATTGTACAGTGGAGAGATGGTTGTTTGCATATTGTGAGGTAATTCATTTCGTCCCTCCAGAAAATTCTTGAAATGTTCCTTTGGAGATTTTAGAGAGAGAAATATCTCCTCCACATATTGATCCAAGAAAAATCAAATCGGAAAGAAGGCAAACAAAAAGAAGGCATGAAATAGAAGAATCTTTTTCAAAGAGAAAAAATAAGTGCTCTATATGCAAATCTCTTGACCACAAAAGAACCACATGCTCATACCTTAATGCTCTATAATTATTAAACTTACTTTAATTTCTCTTCTCCATGATGCTGTAATATTTATATTATTGGTGGTGTTTTTCTTTAATTGATTTTTATGATATTCTTGATGATGTTTGTGAACTTGATTTACTTATATAATATATTTTTAACTTGTTATGCATTTCTACTATGTCCCTAATGATTAATTAACTATTAAAAATAAATTAAGCAGATTGTATTTCAGTACAAACATACTTTTAATCTGTTGCAACAGATACAACTTCGTTAGGAGTAATCAAGCAGATTATATATCAATTGCAACATGTTATGAATCAATTGCAATAAATTTTCTATTCTGTTGTTAGAGATACAGTATTTGATGGAATAATCAAACAAATTATAAATATATTGCAACAGGTTATGAATCTGCTGCAATAAAATTCCTATTATGTTGCAACAGATACAATATATGTTGAGGATAGTCAAATAGATTATTTGTTGCAACAGGTTATGAATTTGTTGCAACAAATTCATTCTTCTATTGTGGGTTATCAAACAGATTTCATGTGAACCACTTCATTGAATCATACTAAGTGATCAACAATGTTAGCTAACCTTGATTTAGCCATCAAATAATATGTCCATGTTTAATATCTAATGAACTAGCAAGTAATTCACCTATTTGGATGATCAACTATGTCTAATGGTACTAAATTGAGTGATAAGTTGATGTGAACTACTTCATTCAATCATGCTAAGTGATTAACATATTATTTAACCATCTTTAATCATTAAATAATATATCCATGTTTAACACCTAATGAACTATCTAGTTGTTCATCTGTTTAAATGACCAACTAAGTCTAGTAGTACTAAATTGAGTACTGAAATATTATTTCGAATAATGTTTGTGAAGCAGTTAATAATTTCTTTCACTCACGCTATTTGCTACGATCTTGGAATCAAACTCTTATTATCTTGATTCCCAAAGTAAAAGATCCTGGTAACATTTTTCAATATAGACCCATTAACTTATGTTCTACAGTTTATAAGATTATTGCTAAAATTGTAGCTGCTAGACTTAAAAACTTACCACCCTAATATTATCTCTCCTAACCAATCTATTTTTATAAATAAAAGACAAATTGTTAATGATGTTGTTATAACTCATGAGTTTATTCACCTATTGAAAAATAAAAGACGAGGGAAGGAAAAGTATATGGCCATGAAGCTAGATATGTATGATCGAGTGGAGTGGTCCTTTATTCAAATATCTTGATCAAAATGGATTTTCATGACTAGTTTGTTAACTGGATTATGAAATGTGTTACCACCCCAACTTATAGTTTTAATATCAATAGGGACATAGCAGGGGAAATGACACCCACTAGAGGTCTAATGTAAGGAGATCTTTTATCTTCATATTTATTTCTTATTTGTGTGGAATGACTATCTAGAATACTAAATTAGGCGGAAGCTACTGGGATATTCAAGGGCTAAGCTTAGTTAGAGGGGGTCCTACAATTAACCACTTACTTTTTGTCGATGATTCTTTAATTTCTATAAGGCTAGTGCTCAAATGCTGCTAATATTGCTGATATCCTTAAAAAAATATGAAGAATGTTCAGTTCAAAAAGTAAATTTTGAAAAATCGGCCACTATTTAAGAAAAAATACTTTTGAGATTGAAAAAATTGGGATTATTGCAGAATTATGGAAATTTCAAAAAAATGACCTAGGTTTATATTTAGGCTTGCCAGTGATAGTGGGAAAATCGAAGAAAAATGCTGAATTTTATCATAATAGAGTAAAAGTTAAGATAAAAATTTGGAAGAACAGCTTATTAAGCCTGCTGGAAAAGAAGTAATACTTAGATTTGTTTTATCTATTATCCCATCTTTTGTTTTTATCTTATTTTTAATTCCTAAACAACCCATGTAAGGAGACTACTATCATTTTCTCTAACTTTTGGTGGGGCCAGAAAGATAGTAGGAAAAAAATACATTTAGAAAAATGAGAGAACATCTGCGCAGCTAAGTCTAAAGGGGGCATAGAATTTACAGAATTAAAATCTTTTAATCAGACTTTATTGGCCAAGCTCACTTGACGAATCTTGGCTAAGAAGACCCCCTTCTCTTTAGAATGCTTAAGAGAAAATATGTTCAGAATACATCTTTTCTCAAAGCTACTTTCTTTTCCTCTAGCTCATGAATTTGAAAAAGTATTATTTGAGGTAGAAATCGTTTACAAAAAGGCATTAGATGGAGGATAGGATTTGGAGAAAGTATTAAAGTCTGGATAGCCCCTTGGATACCTAAAAATTGTGGCTTTAAACCTATTACTTACAATTCTCAAATGAATATAGAGCATTTAGTAAGTGACCTAATAGATCATAATGACCACACTTGAAAAACTGATGATCTAAAGAATTGGTTTGCTACAGAGGATATTAATACAATAATGTTTATATCTATTTCTAGTACTAGAAAAGTAGATAGAATTATTTGCATCACATTAAATTTGGTAATTATGAGGTAAATTCTGGATATCATTTATCTAGAGATATTGCAAGAAGTCATGAAGTAGATAGTGATAGACCTCAATCTAGCCATCGATTTTCCCTAAGAATTCTGAATGTTTTCGTGGTCTATGAATATTAAAACAAGTATAAAGATTTTATTTGAAATGTATTTTGAATGTGCTACCTATCAACTCTATGATCTCGAAAAGATTAAGAAAAAATTGTGATGTTTGTAAGATGTGTTGCTTCAAAAGCAAAATTATTGATCATATGCTCTTTAGATGTTCTAAGGCTCAAATAATTTGAAATTTTGGTCTTAAAAATTGGCCAAATGTTGAAAAAAATAATTGATTTTGCTAAATGATGGCATGAGATTCTTACTAATGTTAATAATTACCCTGAGACCATTGAGCTTGCAAAATTAAGTGTTCTGATATTGGGGAAAATTTGAAAGGCTTGAATGCAATAAGCTTTAATGGAGAAATTACAGAACTTGGAGAAATTGTAAACAAAGCTCTATCTGACTTTTAAGAATATGAAATCAATCCAGCTACTAAATTTTCTCCTACACTTGCACCTGACTATACTACTGACAAATCGATAATTTTGACACCTCAATCTAATAGTTGGGAAGACCATCACTGCTGAAGCACTAGCAATTCGAGTAGGAATGGAGAGCAATAAAGAAAATGGTTGAACAAAAAGTGCACATTTTGTTAGGTGCAAAAAATGTGATTGATATGATTAGAAAGACAAATATAACTTCATGGGAGATAGAGACGACTTGTGGAGATATCTGGAATCTTATGAGCATGTTTGAAGATGTTCAGATCATACATATTTCTATATCTTGGAATATGATAGCAAAAAATTTAGTAAGGCTTTCGGTTTTGTTATTAGATAGGACTTTTGGTGTTCCACTTTTCCTAGTTGGATTGTTAATAATGTTGTTGTATCTTTTAATGCTTTAAGACCTTATTTGCATGAATGAATAAAGAAAAACGTTGATTGCCCCAAAAAAGTTAGGCAATTTCATATTTTTGAACTTATCTCTCATTTTTTTGGTTGGAAAGCCGGTTGTGACTTCTACTAATACTAATAATTTTTTCCTTTTAAATAGTGTATTTGGCTAAATTTATTTTTTTTCAAAGTATTTATTTTCTTAAAAATGTACTTTTTTTAAAAAATTGAGATGTTTGACCAAATTTTCGAGTGAAAATAAGTTCTCCTGGGGAGTAGCAGAAGCTAATTTTCAGAATCTAAAAAAATACTTTTCCCCTAAAAAATACTTTTCCAAAAACACTTTTGAACAAAAATACACCTAAAAGCACTTTTAGAAAGTTTAGTCAGACATTAATTGTTACTTAAAAATATCTTTAAATTTATTAAACAAACACAAACTGCTTTTCATAAAAAATAATTTAAAAAAAAATACTTTTCAAAATAAAATGATATTTTAAACTTGGCTAAATAAGCTATCCGATCACAATCAATCTTAAGATCTTATTAGAAAATAATATTGATTTTGATGTCATGCAAAAGTAAATATTTTTTTGCGACGAGGTGTTGACACAAAAGTCAACTTAAATTATTTATTATTAAGTAATTTAATGAAATAAAAAAAGTTGTATTTGCCTCTGTCATTCTATGAGACTCTTCCTTTTTGCGTATGACATCGCCACTCCCTTTGACAGCATCAACTAATTTAGAACTTAATTTGAAAGCCATATTTCGACCTGGATGTTTTCGGGATGCCGCTAATAACTAACGAATGACAAGTGTTTTTCCTTTTGTGGATTCTATTTCAATGGGAACTTGATGAGTCAATCCACCTGCACGTCTTGCTTTTACTGTTATATTGAGAGTTACTCCACGTATTGCTTGACGTAAAAAGGATAGTGGATTTATTTCTGTCTTTTATTGAATCTTTTTCATGGCTCGATAGATAATTTGATAAGCAAATGATTTTTTTCGTGTTTCAGAATAAGGTTACCAACATGTTAACTAATCGATTACGATAAATTGGATCAAATTTTGTTATTTTTTTTCCTACAGTACCTCGAAGTGACATGAGCGTGAAAGGGGTTCAAGAATCAGTTTTCTTTATATAAGGGCTAAAATCACTTATTTTGGCTTTTTTACCCCATATTGTAGGGTGGATCTCGAAAGATATGAAAGATCTCCCTCCAAACCGTACATACGACTTTCATCGAATACGACTTTCCGCAAAATTCTATATGTATCTATAAGATCGAGTGTATAACAATTAACTAACTAACTGTAATTAGATGATAAAATTCTGAGTGTATTCAATATGGAAAACAATATATTTCAGTTTTTCATGTTCGATTGGTTAAAATTTTTAAAAATATTTTCTTTAAAAAAAATATTATCCCTTTCATCCGCCCTCATCTCTCATGGTATTTATTTAAATTTTATACAAATACGTTTAGAATAATTTTTTTTTTACTTAAGTGCCGAGCACAAAAAAAAAATAAGTAACTCATTTATTTTCTTGAAAATATTTTTCAAATAAACTCCACGGTGGGGTATGTTTCCAATTTTCAGTGTCCATCGTAATTGTGAATTTGAATTAGTTGAGCCAATAAATATTGAATATCAAATAATTGAAAAAGCTTATGTTGTATCAAATTTTCCGCTTGGCAATGTGATAATTGCAAGATTTAGTTGTGAAAAAGGGAAGTGAGATCATGCTAAAGTTATTTGATTAAGAAAATAAAAAATCATATACATTGCGCTGCAGAGAGAAACTCGAATACCAATTACAAGACCAAAACCAAGAACCAACAAAAAGAAATTTCACGCATTACTAAGCAGCAACCAACAATGAAGAGATCCCATATCCTAAAACCTTGAACGCTTGCACTCTTCAGAAAAGCCTTGAGGAAATCTTTTAGAATCAGCACAGTAATTGTAAACCATGTGTTTGCTCTGCACCCATCGGAGCCTATTCCTGCCCTTAGCATCAAGTTCATGAGTCTGCCATGGCTTAGCATTGTTCGCTGAACTAGTAGACCTGCACGAAGAGGTACCTGATGACACAGCACAACCATCAATATTGATGTTTCTGTAATAGGCAGTGAAAGGAGCATGAGTCCAATCAGTCTTGACTCTGCCTCCTTGTGTAGCCCATTCATCTGCGTTCCACAAGCTGCAGTATACTCTCATTGCTTGGCTCTTTGGAAATGGAATTCCTATGCTTTCATGATTGTTGAATACTCTAATGGGACTGTTATCTACTAAGAACCTGATCATATCAAAAGAATTGGTAACATAAGATATGGAATTACAAGAATTTGGATTTAACTTATATATGCTGACGAGCTTATGATACTATCGATGTAATTTAATCTGCTATATCATGTGCCTGTTGATCTCGTAGCCTGATTGTGTAACAACTCTATTAACTACACTTTCATAGCCTGAATTATTTTCCAGATTATTAATACTCACTCTTGTAGTCTTTTAGGTGATCCGATAGTACTGCAAGAACTCTTATATACTTTCAGTGTATACAAGTTGAACTCAGAATATATATATAAGCGAGATGATTTTGTCTAGCTTACACTATGCGATGAGGGTTCCAGACAATGGAGTAAGTGTGGAAAGCAGCAGTTGGGTCGAACCAAAGGTGAAATTGTTGTTCTTTGTTTCCTTTTCCTTGTGTGTAAACATTGGTATGGACTGTGTAAGGCTGGCCAGAGACATTGCCCAAGAACTCGAAATCGATCTCATCGTGCCCTTCTCCTTGTGAAGATAGCTGAGGAAAAACAAAAAAAAAAAAAAAAAAAAATTTAAGAAAGAACAACCTAAAACATTTTGACAAAAATAGTATTAGGATATTGAAATTCAACGTCTTAATTGTAACTTACAAAGAAAGTGGTGACAGTGCCAGCTGAGTTTTCAGGTATAAGCTTAAGTTGCATATCGAATCTTCCAAAAAGAAACTCATTTTTGGACTGAAAACCGGATCCAGAAAGTTTATCAAGAGAGAGGGCTAGGCCTTTGCCACCTTCTTGTATTTTACCGCGTCCTTCGCCCCAAGTAATCTCTGCATCTCTGTAGAAATTACTAGCTGAGGCTAGTAATTGGATACTCATTAGTGTTGAAAAAAGAAGCAATGCTGATGATAATTTAGAAGCCATTTGGGGAAAAAGTGTGAATGATGATGATGTTATTTTTTTGGTTAAAGGAGCCATTTTATAGGTGAGAACACACAAGGAAGGATCTGCCTTAATGTGAAAAATATGGGGAAAGGTCTAGTTGTGAGCTGGAAACCTTAGTTTATTCAAAATTATGAGAACAAGAATTATTATATTTGCGTGTGGGGTTTTGTTCTTTTTTGGATGAAAATGAGATCTAATCTTCATTACCTCATCTCAACATGTTTATCCTTTAATTTCCATTAGGATACAGCTATTTCAAACACACAAGGGCATGGTGGAGGGCGGGTCAAGCAGGACTGACAGACTTTTAAATATGAAATTAAGTGAATTAAAAGCTTTATAAAGCACATTTTGGGATTCGATATTTCATAACCTCAAAGATATTCATGCGTACCCAAACATATTGTCCACATTTTTTTTTGTTTCATGTTATCAATATGCTTGGCACAATTACTTGTAATTGCAATTGGTTATTCAAGGGTGTGAAGAAATTTTTTGTTGAAAATTTAACTCTGGAGATAAAAGGTATTAAGTGATTTCTTTTCGTCCGTTTAAATTTAAAAGCAGCAAAGTTATTAATACTTATGCTAATAGAAATAGCAAAGCAGTACATGAAATTGTTAAGTTACACTCAAGATGATCCGGACACTAATTAATGATATAAAAAAATTTACTTGTAACTAATTTGTTTTCAAATTATATAATTATATTTTAACTTTAACACGTACATAAAATAAGTTTGAACTCACTAATGCAAAACATTTATGGAAGCATCTCAACCAACAATAAATGGCTATACTAACTATTTGGTACAAAAATAATTCATGACGGTGCTTAATAATACGACGGAGGTGCAAACATGCATGAGCAATAATGCATGGAGCATAAGTAACAAATTTAAATATGTTATATTGTCAGAAGTCTTGTGCCAATAAAATAATTGACCCAAACATCATAAGTTCATTCAAGACGAACATTAAACAATTGGGCTGCTAGTATAGCATTTTTTGAGGCGTGACACACTGTTAATATTTTTCATTTACTTGTCGTTGCTTTTCATATTATTCTTTGACATTAATTATTCATTTTTTGAATTACACAAACTTTGGCTCATGATAAAATACTTATTTCAATTACTATTTCTTAAAACATACAAAATTTTGGTTTGAAATTTCAAGATGATCCATTTTCTAGGCTGTTGAGTGTAATTTCCACACGACAATTTGTGCACTTGCCTCCACAAGTTCTCTTACAGGCCCAATGATTAATGCTGTGCCAAGAGTATGCAGTGAAGCCCATTTCTCAAAACCTCATCAAATCTCCAACTAAAAATCTGTCCCTCAAATTGAGTGGCTAGGAGCCTACAACCATATTCTTCTTGTCAACCCACCACCCCCTCCCCCTTTAATGCAGGGACTTGTATTGTATATACATTGTATACACATATTTTCATGGAGATTCCGTCAATAATAATAATCCCATGAAAACTGTACACTTTGTTTAATCAAACAACATTAAATTTTAGAGATTCTTGATTATGCTGTCCACTTCAGTTACACCATGCCACACTTACTTTCATTACATTCCATATAATTGTTCCTCCAAACATTCCCACAAGAAGAAGAAAACACTTGTCTATTCCTCACACATTGGCTGCACAAGCAATTGCTCCATCACTCTCAGTTACACACACAGTTGTAGCCAAGAGCAAGAAAACCATAACAACAATCCTATCCCACATAGACAGAAACATGTAAATTTTCAAGAAATGTATTTTTCTGATGAAAAGCAGAAACCCCATCATAGAAATGATGCAAAAGAGCAGGTGATAGCTCGTTCGAGCATTCAATCGAATAGTTGGTGGGCAAGTTTTAAAGCTGCATTGGGGCAGAGGATTAACGTGGAGGGGATTACTTGTTCTATAGGAATTTTGTATAAAGACAAGCATTTGGCAATCCCACATGTATTTGTGCAAGATATAAGGTATATTGATTGGGCTGAGTTGAAGAAAAGGGGATTTGAAGGCGTCGTTTTCGACAAGGACAATACTATTACTGTCCCTTATTCTTTGCACTTGTGGTCTCCTCTTGCTTCATCCATGGAGCAATGTAAATCATTGTTTGGCAACAACATTGCTGTTTTTAGCAACTCCGCGGGTAATTTCATTTGGAATTTGTGATTGGTTTCGTGTTTTTCGTGTAACTTTAAAGGTGTTTTCTTTTTGTTTGCTTTTATGCAGAACTTAGTGTTTGATGATTTGGCAATTTGTAGGACTAGCTGAATATGATCCTGATGGTAGAAAAGCTTGGATTCTTGAGCGTGCAATCGGAATTAAAGTCATTAGGCACAGTAAGTTGTTCCTCTCTTCGCATATGTTGTTTAGTACACTTGCAAACAACTTTTGTGTGACGGTGTTGACTAGGACATGTTGGTTAATTCCAACATTAGAGAAAAGGAAATTGTCCTAATAAGGGGTAGCTTATTTAGGAAAAAGAAAAATAG
>JBDJHY010000014.1:4986813-4996975 GCA_039654485.1 Withania somnifera | reverse complement strand
TACTTTTGTCATGTCCTATTTAATTACCTCCCTCTAATTTTTCTTTAGGCTACTTTGTCTCTCCTAACTTTTGCTATAATCAATCTCTCACACATCTTCACTTGCCATTCATGCACCTCCTCTTCTCAAGTATGAATTACCTCATAACTGATTTTCTTATCTTATCTACTATAGAGGTCACTCTTATATGGTCTCGTATAATTTCGATTCAAACCATATTTCTCCTAGCTAGTATGCCCATACATCTAGCTAGACATTCTCATTCTGCTACATTTATTGTCTGAATGTGGGCATTTTTGACTATACAACACTCTACCCCATAAGATAATGCTGGTCTAACCATCACTCTACAAAAATTACCTTGAAACCTTAATGACCCATTCATAATGCATAGTACCCCAAATACGAGCCTCCATTTCATCCAATGCACTCCAATTATATATGTGACATCCTCATCAATCTTCCTCATATCCCTGAATTGTGGAACCAAGATACTTGAAACTTCTTCTCTTGGATATGACTTGTGAATCGATCTTAACTTCCACCTCCCCTTCATTCATTATGCTACTCAACTTGCATTTCAAATATTTTATCTTAGTCATGCTTAAACTTACAGCCTTTAGACTTTTGGGTTTGTCTCTGAACTTTCAACCTATTATTTAATCCACCACACATGTCATCAATCAATACTATGTCATCTGCGAATAACATACACCACGACACCTCCCATTGAATATGTCGTGTTAATTCATCCATTACTAACACAAAAAGGGCTAAGGGTTGATCCTTGGTGCAATTCCATCACGATCGAAAAATGTTAAGAGCCACCTTTCATGTTTTTAACTCGGGGCTTGGATCCATCGTAAATGTTCTTATTGCTCCAATATAGGTCACATGTACACCTCTAGACTCGAAACATCTTCAAAATATATCTCTAAATAGAGTTTATCGTATATTTTTTAAGGTCAATAAACACCATGTGTAAGTCTCTCTTCTTATATCTATACCGCTCCAACAATCTCCTTACAAGATGAATGGCTTTTGTACACATTCTCCTCAGCATGAATTCGAATTGGTTTTTGGAGATACATAAACTCTTTTCATCCTCATGTCGACCACCCTATTTAAGATTTTCATAATATGACTTAGTAGCTTGATACCCCTATAGTTGTTGCAACTCTAACTATCACCATTTTTTCGTACAATGGAACCATTGTACTCTACCTTCATTTTTGTGGTATTTTAATCATCCTAAAAAGAAATTTAAAAATCTAGTCAGCCATTCTGCACCCTTCTCACATGCGTTCTTTTAAAAATTTACTAGAATCTTATTTGGACTAGTCGTTTTTCCCTCCTAATCTTAAGAATCCCATTAATCTGTACATTCTTTATGCCCTTACAACACCCAACATCTCTCACTCTTGGAATGCTTTAATTCCCCTAACATAATATCTATGCCCCTTTCTTCATTCAAAAACTTATGCAAATATGTCGCTATCTCTGTCTAATGGGTCTCTTAGCTTCTACTAGCTAACATTGTCATCCTCATCTTTGATGCAATTCACTTAGTTCAGACCTTAGGACTTGTTCCTCTCTCTCTTTCTGTGTGTGTGTGCGCGCAGGGGGGCAAGCATATACTACTTCCTATTCTCGTCTTTGTACTCGAACTCTTCATACAAATGCTCAAAACTATTGTTTTAGACGCTGTGACCACTAGCTTCACTTCCTTCTTCATCTTCAAATGCAAGATAAATAATCTGATATTTTATCTTAAAATTATTATTCTTATCCTACCAGTCAAACGATTAGAGACGTGTGTAAACCTTCATGTAGGTGGCTGTTTTGATAAACTAGTTATTGATTTTCTTAAAACACTTAGTGATCAAAAAGTTACAACCAATGATCTTAAAAATATAGGGTCTTGAATCTTTTACCCTATGGACAACCCTTCAAAACTCATGGATTGGGTAGATTTTTTTTATAAATATAAATAAATATGTAGCTACTTGGAATCGAACCCAGGTATTTTCTATCATTTTTATTTATATTCTTCAACTGTAGTTTTACACCTTTCAAAACTGACGAAGTCCTTCGATTTTTGAAAAAATTAATAAAAAATCGAGGAACTATATCGATTTTCTTTTAAAAGAAATAAAAAATTAGATTATAATATTTGCACCAAAAAAACCCAACAAACATTCGTCAATTTTCCTAAAGTCCATCAATTTTTATTTAAAAAGTTAAAAAAAAATAAAAATCGACGGACTAGATCGATTTTCCCTCGGTGTTTTGGACCAACCCTGTTCGTTAATTTTCTGTCCCTCGATTTTTGCATTATTCTTAATATGCGGTTGATACATAAGTTTTTCAGAAATTAGCATTTTTAGTCTCCACAAATATTCATCAAACTATATCCTTTAAATTTGACAAAAACTATATTAAAAAAAAAAAGGTAAATAGCAGAGACTCACATATAAAGTATAATTTTTTGTAATTTCTCCTATTTTTTATTTTTTAAACTCATGAACACGGGTTGATTCCGTATTTTAACTTCTCAACGCTTAATTCATTGTATTTTTAAAATTATGAATTCAACTATCATAAAGATTTAGATGAACCGGGTAGTGATACACTAGATCCACCCTTTCCCAATTGCTCGTGAACCCATGATTGGATCCTCTATTATCGAACACTAAATTGTGTCACGTTAAAAGGTTTTAGTAGTCACACACATTAGTAGTGTGCCTAACATGGGCACATATCACCAATATACAATTAAATAGTACATGCAATCTATCCATAGTGAGTTGTTTCTGGACTTTGAGTGTTAATTTGAGTTTACACAATTTCACATATTTTGAATTTATCTAGAGTTATGGAGGGACTTTTCTCCATAGTTTTACAACACAATAGTGAGATTTAAAAGAGACCTTAAATGCACCTGCAGCATACACAACTAACTACATACTCTTTCACCTGCTAATATTTACTTCTCTCTTTGTCATTACCCCTTTATATTATGCTGCTCCTTTGCTTTGTCACTTCACTCACTGAACTATACCAGCTCTTTCTGTTTATTCACTCTGCATTTTTCTCTTTGGAAGCAAACAAAGATGGGAAACAAGCAAAAATCTCTAGTTTTTTCGGCTGTCGTTGGTGCATTTCTCATGCAAAATTTGGTCATTCCTGTCATGTCTAGAGCTAGTTTTGAAGAACAAAAGACATATTACTCTCCTGATCCGAGTACCGGAACTCCTCCAAGTTCAGGTCTTTAATCTCTTCTCACATCTCCATCCTACATATTATTGGTAATTCCCGTTATTAGCTATTTTCAAAGTCTTGCCAAAAGCTAACATGCTTTGTGTAAACACTTTATGAGAAGACTAATATGGGCTGATTTTGCTGCAAGTGGAAGAAATTATGCAAGCATAAGAAATATAGAAAGATGTCCATACTAGTAATATATGTTTGTTCAAAGTATAACAGTTCTTTTTGTATTATCTTCATATAAATTGAATACTCTTTATATATATATAGTATTTTACACTCATAGTATATTTTTATGCTTGTCAGGTTCACACACACCTCCATCTCATGGTTCAGGAGGTGGTCATGGAACACCATCGCATGGAAGTGGTAGTCATGGAGGAAAACCACCAGCAGGGAACTGTGGTACCCCGACTCCTAGTGGAGGGCATCATCACCATAACCCTACCCCATCCCCTCCTTCAGGAGGTCATGGAGGTGGTGGTTATTCACCCTCTCCTCCAACTCATCATGGTGGAAGTACTCCTAGTACTCCAACACCTAGTTCCCCCAGTACACCAACAACCCCCGCCACACCTATTGTAACCCCAACTCCGGACCCTGGCACTCCAACCACTCCAGGGGGTGGTGGCTATTATCCTTCTCCAAGTACTCCGACACCTCCTAGTACACCATCCACCCCCTCTTCACCTACAATTGAAACACCACCTACTCCTACCGTCGACCCTGGCACTCCAAGCACTCCAGGAGGTGGTGGTTACTATCCTTCCCCAACACCTACTACCCCTTCTACACCTACCATTGAAACACCACCAACTCCTACCATTGACCCTGGAACTCCAAGCACTCCAGGAGGTGGTTCCTATCCTTCCCCTACACCTACTACCCCCACTACACCTATCATTGAAACACCACCAACTACTCCTATCATTACTCCAGGAACTCCAAGTGCTCCGGGTGTCTTTCCAATTGACCCCAACTCACCACCTTTTACATGCGAGTAAGTGAAACAAAAAGTATTCTCTCTGTTTACATAGTAATATCTGATCGAGCGTGAAGTTCAAGAAAGAAATTTTTGTTTTTATATATATTTAAATTAGTACGAGAACTTGCGGTTTTAAACATGTCATGTCATTTCATTACTATAATAGCCCGTTACTAAGAGTAAAATTAAAAAAATGTTTTCACATATACAAAGGTTTGATTCTTTTCGGAACAATTTAAAAGAAAATATGTAAGAAAATTGTGCATATCCAATCCAAAGAAAGAAGGAGTGATATTACACAAGACATCCAAAAACAATTGAAGAAACACGTCGCATAGAACGCAAAAGAAACAGAGAAATACTGCCATTACACATTTCAACTTCAGTATGATCTGAGATCTGACATGTCCAATTTGTGAAATGTTATGAATTGCAGTTACTGGAGGACTCACCCAGCATTGATATGGGGCTTGTTTGGCTGGTGGGGAAGTGTAGGCAATTCATTTGGTGTGGCTAGTGTTCCAGGTTTTGGGTCAAACATGAACTTGCTGCAAGCACTTTCCAACTCTCGTACTGATGCCTTCGGGGATCTCTACAGGGAAGGAACAGCTTCTTTATTGAACTCCATGGTTAGCCGGAGGTTCACCTACACTACTAACCAAGTCAGGGATAGTTTTGTTTCAGCCCTTAGTTCAGACAAGTCAGCACAAGCTCAGGCACAGCTGTTCAAGTTAGCCAATGAGGGTCGGCTCAAGCCCAGAGCTTGAGCAGAAGCCTTGATTTCTTTTCAAAATCGTCACTTTCAGTTTCTTTCTATGTCCAGTTTTATAGTTTATGTTACCCTGTGTGTTTACCTAAGACTGAATACTAGTAATGCTTTTTTGTTTCCTTTATGCTTTTGTATGTTACAATATTAAGAAGCTAGATTACCAACTTTCTGTTTAATCAGTTAGAACCTAAATATGACTATGTTGATGTAGGATTGTAGGTTATGGGTGAATGCCATGTTCCAATTTCAGAAACTCTACTTCCCACGTAGTCATATCAAACTTAAGATGAAGAGTTACATATTATTGTATGTCACATTTATCTCATTTTTGTGGAGCCGAAACTATGCGTTTTTGGGATTTACGTCCCGGCGAATCGTCTTCTCTTGTGATGGTGCAAGAAATGTATGTACTGATTGTGCACATAACTTTTTCTCAATATGGTAGTCTGCTTTGAGACATTTTAAATAAATAGTTCGCAAAAATTAGGTATATGCTTTATGCAGGAAAGTAATTAGCAGCAACATATTCCATAGTAATATATCAGGAGTTTTTTTAGATCAAATTTGACTGGTAAGTCTTGAGATATTGAGAATCTTCATTAACCAATCATGTACTGGACGCACTATCCCAGCTTGAAGTTGAACAGATGAGACTTACACAAGCCAAATGTTTGATGATCTTCTTAATGCATTGAGTTCATGGGTATCATCTTACCTATTTAAGGATCTAACAATAGTGATGTGATTGAAGTCACAGCCGGCTTCCTAGAAATGAGGCTTATCCTTAGAGCGAGGTTTCATTCAATGGAATTTTCGATCTAGGCCTGCTCAAGTGAATGGGGGTTCAGTCCAGGAGGCTAGTTTGAACTCGTTGTGTCATTCTAAAAGATGTGAAATAGCTTTTTAGCAGCTATAACACTAGTATAAATCCGTACCCACTAGAACAGCAAATGGTAAGTCCCTGTCTCTAGCGGATTCTCTCAGGGAAGTCAAAAAGAATTGGACATCATAGTAAAGAACGCGAGCCGGGGAGGGATGCTCGCATTTCCTTCTCCTCGAGGCCAGACTAAACCAAAGATTGCAGCTAGATAGCCACCGCTTTCGTATCAACAGTATCTTCAATGCTACAAAATGAGAACTGGTGCATCTCTCTGGTTATACTATTATATTACAAAATAAGCCCAAAGTCATACTATAATTCTCAACCTTTTTTAATCTAGATGTTTTGTCTAATTCTTTGGGTAATAAAATGAGAAAAAATAAATATATCCGTCAACCACCTAGACTGTATAGAGTTAATTAAATATACAGACTGTTAATAATATATCGAGTATATTCACTATTATATGACTGTCATATCCGTTGTTCAAGGTTAGATTTGCTAATAGAGTGAAAGTTGATACATTTAATGGACAGACCACAGAGGAGTAAATATAAGCTCAAGAGGACAATAGGTCTATCACTATGAGTTAGGTATGACATGGCTCATATCGAAGATGAGGGGATAGATGCTGGAGCATAGCGGAGTTGAGCAAGTGGAACATAGCGGAACGAGGATATAGGTGTCCTCTCAAACCCTGTGTTTATTAGCCTGTTCTATCCACGGTATGAATTACAGAAGGTTAACAACAAAGCATAATCAAACAGAATTTTCTGTTTTCAGAAAATTTCACACTCTGCAGTTAGCACTTCCTCCAACTTGGTTAAAAAAAAAAAAGATGTGATGCAATATTCTTCGTTATAAAATTTGATCAAAGCATTTTATAGTGACCCTGAAATTGGGTAAACTGGTCTATAAGTGATGACTGAGCTGCCACTTTCCTGTTGTACAAGTGATACATGAGAACTACTTCACAGGCAGCATCAAGCATTATTTCATTCTTTGGCATATGACTACAGACATGAGCGCAAGTGCTAAAAGCTCGGTGCATATTCTTCACTTAACATTATACATCTATTTATATAAAATTTAAAATGTGAAGGCTTTAAAAATGTCCGGTTAAAACACCTTGCAATAGAACATATCACCTTTTACTATTTTCTTAAAATAATTATTATTTAATTTTCTCTAACACTTAAGACTTTGTAATTAATTAGAATAATTTCTATTAAAATCTTTCCTTGTTTGAATTATGTAAAACCTCTTAAAATTTAGGTTATTAATTCTCCTTATTTGAATTATGTCGGAAGTCTTAATATTTAAGATTTTAAACTAAATTATATTTTTAATTTTTAAATACTTCCTTAGTTGATCATTATAGGAAGTCATTATTGTCCTTAGTTAATTTCAATAGGATGTTTGAAGTGCTATATATCAACTTAATTTGTATAATTGTTCTTCTGTCTCTCTCTTCCTTATCTGTTTGAGTTCTTGAAAATCAACACTTCAAAGCTAAGTTATTTTGTGTACTGAGATTAATTGTTGCTTCGTCGAAAAAAGAGAAATAATGGTGGCTTTAGATTGGAGGCATTAAAAAAAGATTAACGTGTGTATCATCCTGTCTTCTGCATGATGTTAAAATCATGCTTTAGTTCAATTATACGTGAAAGATTTACGCAAAGAATGTGTGTAACATGGGATAAATCTACGAATTCTGGAGGCAATTTAACGTGGGGAAAAAGCCGGCCAAATATAATTTTTTTAGATGTGTTACAACCTATCTTCAGGAAATTGGCAATGTAATGACTCTAAAGGTCATTTTTTCGATTTTCATGCTTTTTGACGGTTTTACTCTTCCCGTAGTTGCTACATGCCAAACTAAGTGTGGCTCCATGGTCGGATTAGGAATGGTTTGAGTTTGGTGTAAGTTTTGGGGAATTTTGAGTTTTGAGACTTTAATTGCAAAATGTGGAACTACAGGAGTCATTTGGAGTTCAAGACCTTATATCAGAAATCCGTCAGTTCCAGCAATTCTAGAATGTTAATTTTGATCTGTTACACTCTCGTTGCGTGTTTTAGACCTTCAGTGGTGAGTTTGAGCGTTTAGATGGGTTAAAGTTGAAGTTTTAAATTAAATTCTTGACTTTGGTAAACATTTGGACTTAGAGTGCTCGGATCAGAAATTCGATGATTTCTTTGTATTTGGCAGTTGAAATTTGATCTAGAATGAGGTCTTTTATGTTATTTGTAAGCCCCGGGGTGTTTTGGTTATTTTGGTGATTTTAGTAAAAAAAATGGACCCTTAACTGGTATCAGGTTAAAGATACCTCATATATGTATTTTAATGGTTCTGTTGAGTCCGGAACATAAAAAAATAGTATGTTTTCATATATGATTTTTCGTCAAGGAATTTCAAATGAATCTTGAGGGTCCATTCGGTGTTAGTTTTTACTTGTGAAAGGTGTTTTCAAGAGTTGTTGTGTTGTTGTCATGGCCTTCTTTGCGTTCGCAGAGGGCCACCACATTCGCGAAGAAGGATTGCCTTTTTGTTCTCTGCGTTCATGTCCCTGGGACCGCATTCACAGAGAGTTAATTCATTGAGTCACCGCGTTTGCGATGAGGCCCCCCATTCGCGATGAAACGCTAGGAAGTGAACTTGGGGTTTCTTAAAATAGATTGTTCATGAAGTTTTCATATTTCACATGCAATATGCGAACTAAACCCTATTTCTGACAAGGTTGATCAAGGTTTTCAAAGATTATCAATTGGTAAGTTTCCTACCAACTTTTTCATCAAAGCTACTTCACTTTAACATGAGTTTTCATCAAAATTGCTTGACTTTTATCCCTAAAATAGTGAGTTAAAAGATGAACTCAAAATTGATAAAAGCTTGAGAATTCTTCTATGAAATTGAGTGGGTTTTTGTTAATACTTAATAATTAACATCCCCTAATGATGGATAACATTATTTTAAGATCAAGTTTTGATTTTGACATGGGTCCGGGGTTGATTTTTGAATAAACCTTGAATTATGAAAGTTAGGGTCCCGATTAGTGTATTTTCTCTTGTATTCTTGTATGGTAACTAAATTACGCTCATTTTGATTCTCAAGGGAAAGAAAAAACTCACAAGTGAGAGAATTATATATTTGTAAGGCAAGTTGAGGTTATTTGATCTTTGTATGTGGCATCAGTGATTACTTGTTAGCTTATTTGTAATTAGGAAAAACATGATTTGATTTGGGGTTGATTGTGGTGCTACATGTTGTTTGAAATAGGGGAATTAATTGTTGATATGACTTTGGCGATTTATGACTTTACTCTATTTTGTGAATTAGTTGAAATGCCATGAGTTGGGTGAAAATTGTAGACTAATGACATCCTTGGTTGATATTTACTATTATTGAAATATATGGGTGAATTGATGATTACTTACCTTATTGAGTTGATTTCCTTATATTTGGTTGTGATTGTGCATCATATTTTCACGATTTTTTTTATATTTGAACATGGAAATGATTTGGCCCATTTTATTAAGAAAATAACTGATATTGAAAAACTTGAATGTGACGGTCTCAGCAGCAGTTATATCATTAAGGTAATACATTGATTCGAGTCCCGATTATGAAGGTCTCAGCAGCGGACATGTTTATATATTATTGAGAAACAAATGATACTTTAAAACTGATTGTGACAACCTCAACAGCAGGTGTACGTGGACTTTGTGAGTCCCCATGAGTTTCGACTGTAATGGTTTTGGAAACGGATGTATACGTTTATGGCAGACATACATCATGATTATCTGTGCATTGCATATCATTTATTTGACATATATCTTATTTAGATTGTCTTTCTGCTCGATGATTTGTATTTGTTTGATGCATGTGTTGATTCTAGCCTACTTGATACTTAATTGGACTTAAGATTACTTGATATGTGAAGCATAACCTTTACTAGTTGATTTTTGTTATAGATGAGTTGGTGATAGTTGTAATTGAGAGAGCTATTTAGACTTGTGTTATTTATTCTGTTCTGTTGGCTAGGCTACCATATATAACTGTTTGCAGATTGTAGAATCGGAGGGTAGTTGGATGTTAGGAATAATTACTAATTATTTATACTTAGATCAGATGATGATGTTGCTGAGTACCATAGTTTGTACTCACTCTTGCTTTTTCTACATTCCTGTGCAGGTTCGGTGCCTAGGATTTGGTGACTGACTATCTTTACACATCTAAGCTATATTCGAGACTATTCTAAGG
>JBDJHY010000014.1:4964586-4985783 GCA_039654485.1 Withania somnifera | reverse complement strand
AAAAAAGGAGTTTTTTCCTATTAATATTTAAGATCTGGGCACACGTACCCGGTGGATGTAATTTTTGTGGTTGTTAAATGAACTCAGATGGTTCATTTCTCTTGTATGTTGCTTCTTTATCTTTTCCTGAAAATGTTAATTAATATCTGATATAATTGTTTTGCAGATAACAACAGGACAGAATGATAAGGGTCTCAAGCTTTACGATCCAGGCTATCTCAACACGGCACCTGTTAGGTCATCAATATGTTATATAGATGGTGATGCTGGGATCCTCAGATATCGAGGTTACCCTATTGAAGAGCTGGCTGAGGGAAGTTCCTTCTTGGAAGTGGCGTATCTTTTGTGTAAGTGGTTCTCGTGATAATTTTGTATATATGTAAGTTTCTACTGTGCTGGCAATCTTTATGGTGTCTAGAGTGATTTTTGCGTATATTCTAGCCTTCCTAGATGCCACTTGTGGGATTTCACTTGGTTTATTGCTGTTGTTGTTGTGTCTAGAGTGATTTCAATGTGGAGTAAAAAAATTGTCCTAGAAGCAGCTTACTATTTTCAAAAAAATGATTAAGCAACGTCCGAAATTGTAAGCTGAAGGTTTTTTTCTGATATGAAATGAAAAATAAGGATAGCAGATTTTTCTCAAACCTGTAGCATTTGAATAGAATTATGACCAGATGTGCACATTAACAAATGGGTAGAACTTAAGGAATCAGCATGAAGTAGATTATCTTTGGAGCTTGTTGCTGTTTCAGAAAGACAAATGTATAGGTGTGGAATTCTATTGTAGAAGTTGGAAGAAGCTACAAGGCTGTGTTACTTTTGTAGAGCTATAAATTGAGAAATTACTAGGCAGTTCTGATTCACCTCCTTCGTTTGGGGAGTTTGCCCGCTGGTTGTCTTGTGTAGGGCTGTTAAAGAAATGAATTTTGGGCCAAACTCAATTGGAAAATCTAGCTCATGAGGTGAGAATTGATGTTATCCTCGACTATGATTATCTAACAGTTCAAGTACAGTTGATATCGTGGAACCGCAGTCAAAATATGGTATTTGGTGGTGGAATTTGTGGCGTCAACCCATCAGGTTTATCGTTTTCCTAATTTCTGCTCTGGCCCAAGATCATATAAAAAGACCTCCGATCCCTAGTGAGCCGTTATAGGACTTAACAAACCCACATGCCCGAACCGGGTATCTGGAACTGAACAGCATAAGATGAGGGCTCAACATTAAGTAAACAATGATTGGGATGAGCCTGACTTTGATACCATGTTGAGGTGTGGGACTATCTTCTCTTAAAAGATTAAGTTATTAAAGAGCGCATACTTTTGTTTATTTAATTATATTCTCAACATATGCCCACCAAGGGCCTTGTGTCATGAGAAATGCTAATCCTGCCTGGTCAAGATAAAACATTTTGATTATGAACCATAAAGCATGTTTTGCATATCTATCTTAGTTATATTGTTTATGTCACGCTAAACACTATAGTACTCAATATTCTACTACTAGTCCATACCTCAGACTCTTCTTTATGTAGTCATTAAATTAGAAATAAACACACATTAGTCCTACTTATAAAATAAAATAAAATAAAATAAACAAGATATCAGTCCCTACATTGTCTTTTCCTATTTGCTTCCTTGCTTATCACCCACTTTGTGAAGTTTACCAACTTATCCCCCATAGGGATTTTTTGCTTTTATTCATGATGAACTGCATTCATCACTCCATGACCGAGGAAAAAAAACTGCCTGTTTCATCTATTTCCTTTCCTCCAACCAGACAAAAAAAAGAATGAAATGAAAAATATGTTGCTCAATCCATCTAACTTCTCTGCTGGTGTATCTTCTCATTTGTGTTTATTGGAATTTCAGTGTATGGCAATTTACCATCTGAGAACCAGTTGGCGGACTGGGAGTTCACAGTTTCACAGCATTCAGCAGTTCCACAAGGACTTTTGGTGAGCTCATACTTTCGTTGTCTAAGAAAGCTTCAGTTAGTTTTTAACTCGCAAATGCCTCCCATGATTTAAGAAAGTGGAAAATCGTGAGTTTTACTTTAATGATGAACCTATGGTGCCTCTGTACTTATTTGGCATTGTCTGTATGTGTTTTTCCTCTCTCAAAAAGTTCACGGTCTTGGAATATGAAACCTCTGAAACACCATGGGCATCTCATAAGTGTTTGGTTGCTAACCACGTTGGCCAAATTGGTCTCTGGAAAGACAAGTACATTAATGAGAAGAGGGAAGCCTTTTCCCCGTAGGTGGTAACTACTGCAATCTTTACTGAGACGGAGGAGATGCTGATACCATATAAAAAGAGAGAAGAGAAATTAAGTTTGTATTCTTGGTTCTAAACAATATACAACAAAGATCGTTAGATAGGAGCACCGGCTTTCTATTTTACCTTACATAATATAAGGAAGTTTCCTAATTACAAGAATCCATAATTTTGGCTTAATTATCAAAAATACTCTGTTCAATTGCCCAGGCAAATTCTTCCTACTAACTGCACTAATCCTCTTAGCTTTTTAGTTTCAACACACTTCACTAGTAGAAGGATAATGAAAGTGCAAGGGGAGGAAGAACTCCTCCTAAATAGTCACATGATCACTCTTTATGTTGCTTTATGCTTCTTTGTATATAGCGATGCCGGTTGTTTAATTGCGGTCATTCAAGGCTGTACTCTATGTCACTTAAACAATTGTGCAATTTTTTGAAGTTTATGTTGTTGAGTTCCTTCTTTGTTGTAGTTCCGGAATTTCTGACACAATTGAAATTTTTTGTTGTAGGATATCATACAGTCAATGCCCCATGATGCTCATCCAATGGGGGTTCTTGTCAGTGCGATGAGCGCTCTTTCTGTCTTTCATCCTGACGCAAATCCAGCTCTTAGAGTAAGCAACATTTTCAACTTCTGGAGTCCTCTCCCTTTTGCTAGGAACAACACACGATGAAGTGTTTGACCGATATATCGTTTATAGTCAAACTTTCTACCTTTTACCTATATACCGTTGCTCCAGATGTCCCCTGATCTCATTTTGATTCCCTGAATAAAGTTAGTTCTTTTTTTCCAATTAAGATATACTGCTTTATCATGATTGTCTTACCACTGATAAGACTACTAGCTTCTCAATATATATAGAGTTCAGTGTAGGTTTTCAATGATGATTCTGTTGGAAAGATTTGTTTAGGTTTCTCTCTAAGATCTGAAACTAATGTGAACAATAACTTGGAAGTTAGCTTCTTGTTATGCTACGGAAAGTTGATAGCTTCTTATTGTGCTACTGAATTGTGTTCATATAATTTCTGAAGACGTGTGTTTTATCTCAAGTCCATAGTTCTCTTCTGGGGGATATGGGTGCAATTATTCGACCAAACCCTCTTTTCTGTTCAAATTTCCTGCTGTAGTTTAGATTGCTCTCTGTTGTCCCTACTTGAGGTCCTTTGCAGTTGGCAAGAGTGTGGGAACCTCTTAGAGCTACTAGTGTTGTTCACCTTTTATGGTTGTTAGATTGTGGGAACACATACAGACTCTTTTTTCTTCTTCCGTTCTGAAAAATGGAAAGAAACTATTTGTTCTCTCAAAGCTCAAGTTGGATAACTCAAATAGTTCAAATGAAAATCTTAAGGCAATCTCTATGGGGAAGGACAAGTATCTCTTACGCAAAGTTGAAACAATTAAATATCTCTTACGCAAAGTTGAAACAATTAAATATCTTTCCCGACCCTTCCCTCTTTTTGATCACTGGATAGCTTCCTTTATAATTCAAGGAAAACTTTCCTGGGGTACAACATAAATTGCTCCTTGTGCCCTGCTCAGTGGTCAATCTCAAAGAAATACTGTTAGAGTCTCTTCTAAGAGAGCAGATTGATCCACCTTCTGAAGTAGAGCAATGATAAGTCTTGTTCAGTGTTCCCCCTTGTTTGACTAACATTAATGATTTATCGTCTATCAAGCTTTGGTTGTAACATTTTATTTTTCATGATTCTGATCATTTGTATCTTTGTTCATGCAGGGACAGGATATATACAAGTCTAAACAAGTGAGAGATAAACAAATAGTTCGGATCCTTGGCAAGGTTAATTTCCTTTCGGTCAAACTTTTCTTTTGATTGCCTAAACTTCTAACAGTTTTGAACTATGATATCGCGCTGAAGTTTGATGTATGAGCGTTGTGATCATTATGAAAATGGGTGTAACGATACCCAGTGGTAGTAAGCATTTATTCGTCGTATTTGCAGGCACCTACAATTGCTACAGCTGCTTACTTGAGAATGGCTGGAAGGCCACCTGTCCTTCCATCCAACAATCTCTCTTATGCGGAGAACTTCTTGTACATGCTAGATTCATTGTATGTCTATTTCTCTACTTGGCCTTCTTTATTTTGCTTTTGTCCCACTTAGAAATGGAGTTTAAGTGATCCCTAAATTGGATAGAAGTACAGGTCCTAGTTCTTATTAGCCATGGCATCATTGTAAATATTTTGGCTTATCATAAAAATCGACATGTATGGGAACTATTTTGAATCTTGTTGCATTTGAATCACATTCAGCGTTCATTCTTCATAGCCAGCAAATTAATAGCTTTTTTACTTGACTTGCAGAGGTAATAGGTCTTACAAACCCAATCCTCGACTTGCTCGTGTGCTCGATATTCTTTTCATATTACATGCAGAACATGAGATGAATTGCTCTACTTCTGCAGCACGTCATCTTGCCTCAAGGTACGCATCTTTTTTGCATGGCCAGTAGCACCAAGATTTACTTGATTTATACACCAATGGTTGTGTGCAGTGGGGTTGATGTGTACACAGCTATAGCAGGAGCAGTGGGAGCTTTGTATGGCCCTCTCCATGGGGGTGCAAATGAGGTAAAATGTTGCTATAGCAAGTAATGAGTATGTACAAAGGATCTTCATATCTAATGAGCTCTCTCTACCTTTATGTCTCTTAGATAACTATTTTTGGTGTTATATTATATGTTCTTACATGATTTACAGGCTGTACTGAAGATGCTCAGTGAGATTGGAAGTGTTGAAAATATTCCAGAGTTCCTTGAGGGTGTGAAGAATAGGTGCTTGATTTTCTGATAATTATTGTTTGTAACGTCAAGGGTTATCTAATTCATTTTTAACCGTTTGAGTTTCGTTGTACCTCTATCCCTTTAGGAAACGGAAGATGTCTGGTTTTGGACACCGTGTCTACAAAAATTATGATCCCAGAGCAAAAGTCATCAAGAAGCTTGCCGATGAAGTATTTTCTATTGTGGGTTGGGATCCTTTAATCGAGGTAAGGTGTCACTGCGGCTAAAAGGATTATGTTTTTTTTGGTCCAGCGGTGTTCCCAAATGACGCATTCCATTCAAATCTTTGTGTCCAGCAATTTAGAAATAACAGGATGTTTAGTATCCATGTTTAAGCTATCCTCAGGACCTCATATTTTCTCGAATTTCAGAAGAACCTAAAACATTAAAGGTGGGGCGAAAACTAATATGGTGCCGTTTGTGACAGTTGGAATTTTTTCTGAAGATGTTTTCCAGTTTATGCAAGGGTTAAGGAAAAAAAGCCAATTTTCTTTTTTCAACCAAATACCACTAAAGAAAAGTTTTTGAGTAGAAAATTTGAAAACAATTCCGGAAGTGTTTAACAAAAACTGAATCTTCTCTAATGATGTTTTGATGAAAAGCTCTTTGAAGAAATTGAGAAAGTTCTTTTGGAATATTTTTTTCAAATTCTTTTTGAAAACAAGCGCAATTATTTCAGCAGTATGGCCAGAAGAAGGAAATTTAACAAAAGGTAGCTTCTCTCAGTTTTTTGCATTTATGCTTAAAATATACACTGTGTGCACTGCATACTCATTGGTTGGTTTTGGATTGGTCTCCAACCCTCAGATGTCGTTTTAGTTCAGTTCCACAATAATCTGATGAACTGAATTTGAATTATTTTAGAACCTGTTTGGATTGGCTTATTTTAAGTGCTTTTAAGCCAAAGTACCTTTTAAGTACTTTTGAAGTGTTTGGGTAAAATAAAAAAAATGCTTATGAACACTTTGTTTTAAATCAAAACGATCAAAATAAGCTAAAAGTTAAAAGCTAGAAATTCCAGCTTTTGACTTTTGGCTTAGAAGCCAAAAACGAAAAGCCAATCCAAACAGGCTCTTAGTTACATCACAATTACAACAGTAATAAATCACCTTCTCAGTACGTTCTTCTGCAGTTACCTTTGAACAAGTCCACTGAAATCCATCCTTTTTGGTTCCTCTGTTATTGCAAAGCAGCACCACTTTTTCTTTGTTGTTTAGAAGGCCATCAAGCTTCTCCCCATTATTTATGCTCCCATAGACTGTTCTCTCTTCTTCCGGGAATTTTCAAATGAACAAAAATTAGATCTTTTAAGGTAGTGAAGTTCTATCATTTGGCATCACAATTCTACCTCTAATTCGAAAAAGTTATTTCCCTTGGGTTCTCCACTTAAGATTTTTCTCCACTTAGGATTTAATTGGAGAATCTCCTTTATTTTTTTCAACGTTGGATGTCTGAGCAGACCTTTATCCTACAGTCGCATTGAGTGTGCCTGTAAGCACTAGTTTTGTATCAAAATTGAGAAAAATATTCTTCCCAGAAGATGAGATTGTCTACTAGTTTTGTGGTAGGTAACACAGTCAGAGCATTTGATGCCACCACCCAGATTTATTCCATCTGTCTGGCTGGTTAAATCTATCCAACTATAAATCCTCGCATGAATGAAATGATGGGATAAGGACCATTTTCGCTCAATGATCCAACATTCTATACTGTTCCCACATTTTCTCATACTACGTTCAGGTTGCTGTTACTCTGGAAAAAGCTGCACTCTCAGATGAGTACTTTGTAAAGAGGAAGCTGTATCCAAATGTTGATTTCTACTCTGGTTTAATTTACAGGTAAGGATAAAGTAAGATGAATCTTTTCATTTATTAAGCATTTTCCTCAAATTGGTTTTCTATTTTCTCATGTTTGTTTGGTTAAAATTTTTGAAAAATACATTTTTATGTGTTAGGGCAATGGGATTTCCAACGGAATTCTTTCCTGTCTTGTTTGCGATTCCTCGGATGGCTGGTTACTTGTCTCATTGGAAAGAGTCCCTTGATGATCCTGATACCAAGATAATGAGACCCGCACAGGTAAAATAACTGTCGTGATCTTTGATCTTTGTGTAACTAGATTCTGTACAAATATAACTTTGTTATTAGCAATTACATTGTATGGTAACTGCTTAGTACTTGCTTGTACCAATCCAAAAACTTTGGAACTTCGGGTCTTTCCTCTTTGTGCTCACCTGTGTCGGCATCTAAAAAGATACTGAAGGTTCAAAGGTGTTCCTTTAGAACCTAATGAATTTTAGATGGAAGGTTTGTTTAGGAACTAATGAGTTTTGGTTACTTTGCTGGACTCTGCTTATAATTAATGTATATGTCCCTTTTGACTTCTTTATCTTTGTGGAAAGTCCATAGTCTTATAACTTCTTCCTCCTTTCAGGTATATACTGGTGTATGGATGCGTCACTATACCCCTCTCAAAGAGCGATCACCATATGCCGAAGCAGACAAGCTCGGTCAAGTGTCTGTCTCCAATGCCACCAAGCGACGGTTGGCTGGTTCAGGGGCATAGGCTTCTTCTACGTTCACTTATATTTAAGAAAAATAAATGATATCCTTTTTCTCCACGAGAAGTGAAATTGTCTTGAATATGGCTAGATTCTCATACACACAAAGCAGATGTAATTCGGATGATTTTATGTCCATTTTAAAATAAGTTAATAAGCTTTTAGTTCCCATAAGGAAATTATGTAGCACAAAATATATTTTGTAGTCTTCTTTTAGTATTCATCAAATATGTTGTTGAACACTTGAACCTAAACCTAGACCTAAAAGAGTATGTTAGTCTGCCATTGTTAGTCTCTGATGTAGAGTTCTTTTACTTGATCATAATTTATTGATATGTACTGTTTGTACTTTATTAAACCACTTAGCCCTGATAAACCTTCCGTCAGAAATAAAAGGAAATAGTCTACAAACCTAAAAGAATATCCAAACGCCGAGCCTATCATTGATGCGGCTAAAAAGACTCCCAACTCAAAGACTCCTTTTTACTACATTTCTTATATGTATATGTCATTCTTTGCTCTTACTTTTCACAAGCAAGTATACATGTTTGATGTTGACATTGGTGGTTTAAGCATTCCACAGGAAATTGTGGCAAAATTCTTTAAAAAGTTCATGTCAAGTATGCTTTTTAGGTAGCTCTCAAAATCCTTTTGCTTCTTTATTTCAGGACCCTTATTCACTGAAACATATCAAAAAAGTCGTGTGACACAATGCATTGCAACTCGCCGTAGTTATGACTGAAATATGTCATATATAATTTAGGCCAGAGACAAGAACATCAAGAGTTAGCTTGTCCCATCCAGTACTTGAGTCAGCCATGTTTCCGTGGGTTTGGCTTTATGCAATCTATCAATGGCCTAGTTTGTCTATGGAACAATGTTGGAATAGTTTTTCTTCCTCATCAACAATCTACGGGGATGGTTTTACTCCTTAGTATCTTGTTGCTCCCTTGGTTTTGATCCCGCCACCAAGAAACATAAAGTATGCAAGGCACATAGGTTTTTTCATGACGAAACTAACAAATTTGAACCAATATACATGAGTGGGAAAGACAACTCGTGGAGAGAGATTTCAGGTTGGACCAATTTGAACCAATGTTAGTTTTGACGGGATCATTTATTTTGTAAATGGATTAGGATGTGACATAGGTGTATTAACGTAGATGAAAAAATTCATTAGAATGATTCTGTTCCCCGATGGGGTATGACATTGAGGTTCATCGAACATTCGCCAAGAATAGTAGATGTAAAGGGACAAGTTACACTTCTTGATCATACAAAGGGTTGAAGACGATAGCAAGATTGTTTTTGTTGAAGGATTAGACTAATAAACACAGAATTTAAATAGAAACTAAAGAAAAGAGATAAAGAACGCAAGATTTAAAGAGGTTCGGTAATTTGCCTACGTCTCGGGAGCGATGAACGGTTGTATTCTTATAATATGTTTTTAGGTTACAATTACAGAATATATAAGTAACCATAGTTATAATTACCAAAAATACCCTGTAACATCTGTCCCCTCATATAAAATATGAGTCATGCCATACCTTAACAGTTTTATATGTTCTCAACGGTGTTGGTGAAACTGAAATATGGATGAAACATACAATTGAGCTACCATCAGAGATAATAGAGTTATCTCTTTTGAGCTTTATTTACCATCAATAATCCAATGGGGAGATTACATTAACGCACAAATGTTCTCATATGACATTTGGGAGGAAAGAATGGAGAAGTGTTGAAAAACCTGAAATGTATGAAAGGGAATTCTTTGTGGAGAGTATTTGGCCATTGTGCTAATTTCTAATTAGTGAAGCTTTGTTTAATTGCATTCTTCAATATGCATGGTGTTTTAGACCTACAGATGTTTTCATTGTTCTTTCTATTAATTGGATGAATTAAACTTTGTTTGGGGTTCTACTAATCTAGAGCATAAAACGAAATTTCTTTGTTTGAATTTAACGTGAAATTCTGCCATGTATCCCCTTTCATTATATGATTATGCATATACAATTAGGAATCGTCGCTCACATACAATTAGAGAGTATGTGACAGGGCAGTACGTCACATGGTTCACAGACCCTAGAAAGGACAGAGACCAGAGAAGGGAGCTATACCTGTGGCTCCTGATCTGGTGGGCCATCCACTTGATGCTCCAGTTCAGATAAGCCAGCCACCAATAATTCAGATTTTGGAGGGGTAGCCCCCAGTGGTTCAGGGACAGGTAAGGCAGCCACTGATTGCCCACCGTGTTCATGAATTATCAATTTTGGGTGTTGGGGTTGGGGGTGCAATCATAGCTGAGATGTCTAATGACCAGCAGATAACGTATGAGAGGTTTTGTAAGATGGACCCACCACAGTTTCCAGGTGGGTAGGATGAGGATCCATATGAGTTTCTGATGACATGTCACAAGTTACTATAGAGTATGGGGCTATTTCAGTATCACGGGGTGGATTACACTGTGTTACAGCTTCGAGGGTTAGCTATATAATGGTGGCACACCTACAATGGTTCTAGACCAGCATAGTCTCCTTTTATGACTTGGGAGATGTTTTCTCGAGCTTTTGTTAAAAGATATGTGTCACATCGCGTGAGGGATGGCCTCAAATTACTGTTTGATGAGTTGGACCAGGAGGGTATGACTGTGGATGAGTATGTGTCTTGTTTTTATGAGTTATCTAGACATGCCTTATCTATTCTGCCAGATGAGTGGGAGAAGATATCTAAGTTCACGAAGGGGGTTGATCTTTCCTCTCTAAGTAGCAGCTTTTACAGCCTTCCCTTGCAGAGTGTGATTGAGGCAGCCAGGGGTTTTTTAGCAACTACATAGGGATCAGATCAGTGATAGTAGGGGCAAGAGTCCCCGTCCATCAGGCTAATTTTCAAGTGCCTCATATGGAGGCAAGGTTTCATTCCATCGGGGTAGTTATTTTCAGTGCCGTGCATGCTACTGATAGTAGGCATACAATACAAAGTTTATTCAACTGGTGCAGAGTTCCTATGAGTATCATTAGAGGTTTTCAAAATAAGGTGTCCACTCGAGTTCATAGAGTTTGTATCATCAACCTTCAGTCCTTAGATCTTGTTATTATTATGGAGGTCTAAGCCATTTGATGAGGTTGTGACCTCGTATCATCCTGAGAGATACCTTATAGTTTTCTAGGCTTTTCATGCTTTAGTTAGAGCGCTTGTGCCTTCGGTCAAGGGCAGAGGGGGTGCATAGATAGAAAGAGGAACCCAGCCTGGTAGAGGTGCATAGAAGACTGGGAGAGGTTTGGGTCGTGCTCAAGTTTAGTCCAGATATGGGCGCACATGGTGTTATGCTTTTCCAGGAGGCTTGAGGTAGAGTCTTCTGATACCGTGATCACAAGTATCGTCTCAGTTTGTCATAGGCCTATATATGTATTATTTGATTTGTGATCTACTCATTCTTATGTGTCTACATATTTTGTTGCGGATTTTGATATATTAGCTGATTCTTTGGCTATACCTCTTTGTTTGTCTACTTCCACAGGTGATTCCTTAGTGGTGAATTAGGTATACTGATCCCGTTTTATTGTCTTGTCGGGGTACAAGACTTGGGTGGATCTGATTTTGCTTGATATGGTTGATTTTGATATTATTTTAGGCATGTATTGGCTTGCCCTGTACTACAATGTATTAGATTCTCATGCCAAGACTGTTACCTTGTATTTTCCTGGTATTCCTATAATGGAGTGGAAGGGTACGTTTGGGTCATCCTCATAGAGTTATATCTTTCCTTCAGGCTTAGAGGTTTGTTAAGAAGGGGTGTTTGTCTTATTTGGCTTTTGTGCGGGATGTCAGTGTTGATTCCCCTTTCCTAGAGTTGGTCCCTATTATTAGAGAGTTTGCTGAGATGTTTCCGACTGACCTTCCTAATGTTCCTCATGATAAAGATACTGATTTGGGAATTGATTTGGAGTCAGACACTAATCCCATCTCTATCCCTCCTTAACATATAGCTCCCATTGAGTTAAAGGATCAGTTGTATGACTTTCTCTGCAAGGGTTTCATTCGTCCTAATGTGTCACCTTAGGGTGCACCAGTCTTGTTTGAGAAGAAAAAGGATGGTTCTATGTGTATGTCTATTGACTATCAACAGTTGAACAAAGTGATCGTGAAGAATAACTATCCATTGCCTCATCTTGATAATTTACTTGATCATCTTCAGGGTGCCTCCATATTTTCTAAGATTTATTTGAGGTTCGTATCAGCAGTTAAGGATTAGGCCTTCAGACATTCCTAAGAAAACTTTTTGGACTAGATATGACCACTATGAGTTCTTTGTGATGTCTTTTGGGCTTACTAATGCCCCAACTGCATTCATGGAGTTTATAAAAGGTATATTTTTCTAGTATTTGGATTCCTTTATCATTGTTTTAATTGATGATATCTTGATATATTCCAAGACAGAGGTTAGTCATGTCCAACACTTGAGGACTGTGCTTTAGAGGTTGCAAGATAAGAAGTTATATGCTAAATTCACAAAGTGTGAGTTTTGGTTGAATTTTGAGGCATTCTTGGGGAACGTGGTGTCCAAGGAGGGTAATATGGTCGATCTGGCCAAGATTGTGGCTGTACGTAATTGGATGAGACCTACTTCGCTGAATAAGATTTAGATTTTATTGGTTTAGCTGGGTATTACTAAAGTTTGTGCAAGGTTTCTCTTCTATTGCCGCTCCACTGACTTAGTTGACTCAGAAAAATATGGATTTCAGTGGTTGGATGAGTGTGAGGAGAGTTTTTAAAAGCGTAAATCCTTATTGATTTCTGCTCCTATTCTTACTTTGCCCATAGAGGGTAAATGTTTCATCGTGTATTGTGAAGCTTCTAGAGTTGTCTTGGGTGGAGCATTCATGCAAGATGGTAAGATGGTGCCTTATGCTTTTGAGGTAGTTGAAGGTGCACTAGAAGAATTACCCTACTCACGATTTAGAGTTAGATGCGGTTGTATTTGTGCTGAAGTTGTGGAGGCATTATCTTTTAAGGAGTTCATTGTGAGGTTTTTACTGATCATAGGAGTCTTCAGTGTATCTTCATCTAGAAGGACCTCAATTTGAGGTTGCGTCATTGGTTAGAGTTGCTAAAGGACTACAACATTACCATTTTGTATCATCCGGGAAAGGACAATGTAGTGGCGGATGCTCTTAGTAGGAAGTCCTTGAGTATGAGTAGTTTGGCTTCTATTCGAGTTGAGGAGAGGCCTTTGTCTAGGATGCTCAGAGTCTAGCAAACAGTTTGGTTAGGTTGCAAATTTTGGAGGATGGTAGGGTCTTTGAATATCTGAAGGCCTGCTCTTTATTAATGAAGAAGATTCATGCGACATAGTTTGATGATGCTAGACTTAGGCCATTCATGATAAGGTGTTGAGGGGTGAGTCATGGGAGGCCATGTTGGATTTTGTAGGTGTTTTGAGGATTAGGGACCAGATTTATTTCTGTAAGACCGGTGATCTAGTTAGATTGATATTAGAGGAGGCCCATAATTCGAGGTATTCCATTTATCCAGGGGAAACAAAGATGTATCATGATCTGAGTTAGCATTATTGGTGGTGCGATATAAGGAAGGACATTACTGACTTTGTTTCTAGGTGTTTGAACTGTCATTAAGTGAAGTTTGAGCACCAGAATCCTGGAGGTATATCGCATAGGATGCCCATTCCCTAATGGAAGTAGGAATGCACAACTAGACTTCATTGTTGGGTTGCCTATCACTTCGGGTGGTCTTGACTCCATTTGTGTGGTTGTTGATTGATTGACTAAGTTCGCTTATTCCACTCTGGTGAAGGTGAAGTATAATGCCCTGGAGTTAACTCAGACTTATATCAGTAAAATAGTTCAGTTGCATGGGGTCCCTATATCTATTATATCTGATTGAGGTACTCAGTTCACTTCGCACTTTTGGTGTACTGTACAACGTGAGATTGGTACTCAACTAGATATGAGAACACCTTTTCATCCTCAGACTGATGGCCAGTTTGAGCGCACTATTTAGGTGTTAGAGGATATGTTAAGGCCATAAGTTATTGATTTTGGTGGTTGTTGGGATCGATTCCTATAACTTTCAGAGTTTCCTTATAATAACAGTTATCATTCGAGTATTCAAATGGATTCTTTTGAGGCATTATATGGTTGAAGTGTAGATCTTCGATTGGATGGTTTGAGACTTTTGAGGAGAGACTCTCAGGTACATATTTGTTGCAATACTCCATGGAAAGTGTTAAATTAATTCAAACTTGACTGCTTACGGCTCAGAGGTTGCAAAAGAGTTATGCTGATAGGAGAGTTAAAGCTTTGGAATTCATAGAGGGTGATCGGGTGTGGTTGAGGGTGTCATCCATGAAGGGTGTGATATGATTTGGGAAGAAAAGAAAGCTTACCTCATTTCATTGGTCCTTTTGAGATTTTGGAGCGGAAGCTAGAGGTGGTTTACAAGTTAGCCTTGCGACCTGGTTTGTCTATGCTCATCCAATCTTTCATGTTTTAATGCTTCGGAAGTATATGCCCAATGAGTTTCATATGCTTCAGTGGAATACTTTGAGTTTAGACCTAGATTTGTCATTTGAGTAGGAGCCAATTACCGTTGTGGATAGACAGGTTTAGAGTATTTGGACCAAAGATATACTTTCAGTGAAGGTGCAGTGGAGGCACTGACCAATCGAGGAGGCTACTTGGGATATTGAGTCTGATATGGGTAGCCAGTACCCTCAACTTTTTGACTCTTCACGTACTTATTCTTTTTTATGTTTGAGGACGAACATGATTTTTATTGGTGAATGTTGTAATGACCCTCAAGGTTATTTTTTTGATTTTTGTATATTTTAACCATTTTACCCATCTCATATTTACATTATGCTTCACTAAGTTTGATTCTATGGTTGGTTCAGGAACGGAATGGATGTTGAGCAACCTTTTGGAAATTTTGGCTTTTGGAGCTTTAAAGGGTGAAAAGAGAAACTCCAGGGGTCATCTAGAGTTTGGGACCTCACAATGAAAATATATCAGTTTCATCAACGTTGAAATGTCAACTTCGGTCTAATAGGACCTTTATTTTCTGTTTTATCCCATTCGTGGTGATTTTGAGTGGTTTGACAAGATGAAGTTGAAGCTTTAAAGGAATGGTTGACTTGGTGAACAATCCAAGTTAGAGTATCTGGATTTGAAATAAGATGCTTCCGTTGGATTAGAGAGGTAGTTTTTAGCCTAAAACGATGTTTCTTATATTTTTCATAAGCCTCAGGGGTATTTTGGTGTTTTAATTAAAAATGGACCCTTAGAAAGTATCGAATCAAGAAGACATCATACGCATATTTCCATGGTTCTATTGAGTCTGTAATGTTGAAATTAGTATTTGCATATACGATTTATTTTCACAGGAATCCAAACGAATTCCTAGGGTCTATTCTGTCCTATGGTTCCATTGGGAATTGTTGTCAAAGACAACTGTTGTTGTTATTACCAGGCGATCGTCGCATTTGCGGTCAAGGGATGTGATTGTCGAGGGTTGGGATAGGTACTCTCTGTGTTCGTAGGGTGGGGACTGCATTCGCGGAGCTTTGGGGTCGATCACTCTTGTGATCACGATTGAGCTATCGCATTCACGATAGTTCGGGGCCAGGCAAGGCCATGTTCATGGGATGTGGCTGCAATCATTGCCCGATACTGTTCACTGGCAGTTTATATTTTTCAAAACTGAACTCTTAACCACTTTCATGCACATACATGATTTTATACCCCAAATTGGCAAAGATTTTTGGAGAAAATCAAAGTTATTAGCTGGGTAATGATTCTAAACCCTTTTTCGTTAATCCCTATCACTTTAACATGATTTTTATATAGCATTTGAAGGTTGAATAAAAAATGGTGGTTTCAATTATGAACCCGAAAATTATAAAATCTTGATTTTGAACCACGAAGTGGATTAGGTTTTTAATAAAACTGGATATTAAATTTCCCAAGTGATGGGTAACTCATTTTCATAATAAAATTCTAGTTTTGATCCCGTGGGCTTGGGATGAATTTTTGAATAGAGCTTCAAAATATGGAAATATGGTATTAATTGTTATGTTTTCTTGTGTATATTGTGTTTTGGACTATATTGTGCTCGTTTGGAGGCTCTAAGGAAGGGCAAGACTCAAGATTGAGATATTTCTTCACTTCTAAGTTAGGTTGAGGTTCCTTGGTCTCCTTATAAAGTATTAGCAATTTCTTGTTAGATTCTGTGTAGTTTAAGAAAAATGATTACATTGGGGCTGCTAAAGTTAAGCATGTCGAGTTAAAACTAAGAAAATTATTTGATAATGCAATTTCGTGATTCATAATCTTGATTCGTCTCTTGAATTGGTTGAAATACCTTAATTTAGTTGAACGTGCCGGGCTAAATCTACAATAAAAAATTTCTTATGATAACTCATTTATTTTGAAATAAATTACTTTGTAAAGCCCATTGGAGGCTAGATTACCTCCTTGATGGATTGATTTTCTTATAATTTATTGTTATTGAGCATCATACTTTCATGATTTTACTACTATGTGCAATTTATTGATATTTATGTATGGAATTGTGTGGCCCATATTATCAAGGAAACAAAATGATATTGGAGAGCAGACTGTGAAGATTTTGGAAGTAGGCGTAATCATGACTGTGATAGTTTCAGCAGCAGGCATATTATTGAGGTAACTAAAGTATTTAAATCTGGATGTGACGGTCTAGACAGGAGATGTGCATGGACCTTATGAGTACCCTATAGGCTTCGACTATGACGATATCGACAATAAGTGTGTACATATAGGGCAAAAGTACATCATAATTATTTACGCATTGCATTACATATTTATTGGTTGCTTCTTATTTTGATTGTCTGTCCGATTAAGGACTTGCACTTACTTGATAATTTGTGTTGATTTGAGACCACTTGATGGTTGAATCATAAATTGGACTTCATGTTGCTATTTGAAAATAACTGAGATTATTCTTAACACTTGACTAAGATTTGAGATTATCATCGATACTTGATTGGGACTGATATTGTTGTCCATTTTGAGGTGATTACTGAGGTGGTAGGGTTGGCGAATGGTAGTTCCTTATGAGGAATACTTTTATGTATAAATATCTTAACTTGTATTATTGGTTGAGTTTCTGTATATAAATTGTTTACAGGTTGTTGTATCGGGGATTAGTTGAATGTCAAGAGTAGTCGCTAGTTTTTTATATTTAGACCAACCAAAGATACTGCTGACTACCGTTGATTTCGTATTCGACCTTGTTGTTTTTACACTTTTGTGCAGGTGCTGTAGCAGACCAGAATTGAGTTCTTCCTCTTATTTCTAGCAACGCACTCAGGGACATGTAGAGGTTTCTGTCATTCGTTCATAGTTTCCAGTGTCTCGTTTACATTATCACAGTGTATTTACTCTTATTAAAAAACTTGTTGAGACTTTAGACCAAAATTTATATTAAATCTTACTTAGTGGATTTGTACAGTCACAACCTGATTTTGGGTGTAGTAGATGATTTTCACTTAATAGTTCATTTATGTATTACTTTCAGCATTTATTTTGACTTTTCTTTTAAGTTATGATTGATTAGGCTGACCTATCAGAAAGTGAAGGTAGGTGCCATCACTATCGAATTTTCAGTGGTGACACTTACATTCACGCAAAGAAAAATGGGTTATGAACTAAGAGCAATATATACCGAATAGAGAGCGTTGAGGGCTTTGAGTAGAACATTCAGAGATTTAGGAGATAAATCAATATTCTCAAAGAAGGGTTTTCATTTTCGTCTTTTGAAACTTTCTTTAAAGATAAATCGGATCTCCTCCCCCACATCCATTATCTTTGTTTGTCACCCTCATCATATCTATACTCATGGCCAGTCATTGAACTTAAGATCATGGTAGCTCCAATCTGAACAAAAACAATTGATTGAGTGAGGTTTATTGTTGTGTCCATTCACCCACGCAAGTGTATATAGTCGTACAAGTAATATAGTTGCTCTTGTGAGCCAGATGTCATACCCATAAGGACTTGACGATTAACCATTAAATAAATTAAACTAATTCTAACTATTTATTTAATCGGTAAAAATAAGAGATATAGTTGTAAATTAATTAAACTAAAATAAAAAAAATAAAAACTAACTAATGAACAATTAACCTAGAGAAGAGCAGATTTCTAGGCAGTCAATGAGTGAACTGAACTAGGATTATGAATTTTCTAGCAATCATGTTTAATTAATTTGAATAAAATTATTTAATTGTTGATTTCGAGGTTTATCCTATGAATAGGGGGATTCTCCTTCTCTAATCGTCTATCCAGACTAGCCTCACAACTACATCGTTGAGTGGGAATGTGACAAGTTAGCCCATATGCATTATAGGTTTCTTCCGGTAGCAAACAAAGCGAGGCAACTAGGTACGTCCCCGTCCTAGCCATAAATCACCCTCGATTATGCATCTCTGGCATAGCCTAGATCTGATCTTTCTCCCTATGTTCCTCGTCCTACCCTGAGACTTCTTTCTTGATCCACATTTAAGATTACAAGTTTATTTTAATTGTTATGAAGCATTGAAATACTACGTATAGAAACATAAGAAGAATTAATATGAGATTTTTTGCATATTAAATCAAATATAATTAAACAATCATGTTGCTAACTTATACCATAATCCTAGAACGGAAATATCCAGAGGTGAAAGGGGCGACACCCCAAGTGTCTGAGGATATGTTTCGGTGCCTATTTTGGCTTGGGATGCTTTTCGATAGTTGTGACATGTATTTCATATTGACTTACATCATCTCAAACCTCTCATTTAGCATTTAATATCACTTCCTTGCAAATTTTAACCTGAAACATGCCCAATCATGTATATTAGCACACTTACATCAGTTTATACACTATTGCGCAAACTCACAGATATCATCAATAAATATGCATATATTCTCGGAACTAAAGCTTAAATATGAGTTGTATATGGCACTTGGGTGTATAAATACGTCCAAGACGGCCACCCTGCCCTTAAAACAACATTAAAGACCATCTCAAGAAATTAAGCCAGAACACCACACCTCAGTTGAGACAAACAATTAGGTCATATTGTAGTTCACAACATCAAGTAGACTTCTGATCATTATGCAAGGCATACAAATAGATTACAAACTTCTAACCTCCTAACCTCAATGATGCACTCTAACTTATCAAATTTAAGCTTTAATTTCTTACCTACTCTTGTCAATCACCTATCTATCATGAAACAAGTGTCCTCACAAAAAAAAAAAACAGTCCACTCACTCAATTCAAAGAATGAAATATAAATTAAGGACTTAACATTAAGAACAATTGTCACACTCACAATGAATTCACATGCATGCACAAAAAACCATAGGTTTGCGCATTATGTACATCTCCACTAATTAATAATGATTGAATAGACAAATAGGACTTTAATGGGTTGTAATGTTGTCTAGGGGACGGATAGAAAAACTACGTAATAGTAACTTACACTTCCATAAGCACTTTGCATTTTTTAGACTTTATCACCCATTATTTTCTTTCTTTATTTTTCATCTCTTTTTTGATTATTTTCACTAGCTTTATCATCATATCAATAATGTTGCACTCATTTTTCTTCCACACAATTTTCTTCACATCGTAGTCTTTTAAATAAGGCCTTTTACCAGAAATAAATTTCATGTGAGACCTTTTACACTTGATCATCCTTTTTTTAGATTTAACAATTCTATAACAGTCTATGATACGGTGCTAAAGGAAGCAGGATGCAAAAACTAAACATTCAACAAAAGAATCAAAGCAAAAATATAGCTACCAAAGAAAAGGTTATTGGCTCAAAGGGGCTAACTAGTGGTATAATATCCGAATAGGCTAAAATTTATAAAGCATATAAAAGAAGGCCTAGATTGTCTCCTAAATAGAGCAATACTTTTTATTTTTCTTCAATAACATGCCTGAAAAGTAATATACTAAGATGAAAAACATGGAAGATGCAAGAAAATCTTATCTCTTATGGCACAAGTCTCATCAAGAGGATCAATTCTACTTCTAAGACAGCCATGGTCATTGCAAACTATAAAAATAAAAAAAGTTACATACAGAGTCCTAATCACGAGCCTAGGTGTCTGAAAATTTTCTATTTACATCAGCACTCAAGCACTCACAGGAACGCACCATTGAAGCTCATGCCTAAATCATTTGTATCAAACAAGTCAACATGTATTTCTTTTCTTCCGTAAAAATAAAAACTAAAAAAAAGGACTCCAGAAATAAAAATTATCACTAAAAAGAAAAATACTCAATTCAAAAGTATGTTCCTTCAAAAAAGAATTTTAAAAAAAATAAAATCAAGGGGTGAATGAAGTATGTTTTACTATAAACTAAAAAGCTAAAACCAACTAAAACATTTCTATTCTAAAGAACAAAAATAAAAATCTTTTTGTATTTTTAATAAATGAATAAATAAAATTCTATGGCATACTTTACCCTGAACAAATGTTGGCATATTCCTCACCTAACACTTAAAATCATGCTTTATCGCAAAAGCAGTAAAAAAAAGTAAAACAATGGTTAGAGACTCCCTGACCAAAGGCCGACACATTAGGAACTCAGGCATGAGATACTAAACTTCTCCCATTTGCGGTTCTTCATGTAGCCACTCGAACTTAGTTCCAACGATCAAGCTAGCTTTTGCTATCTTCCAATGGATTTGCCTCCAGCACCGAACTCCTACAAAAATAAAAATAAGAAAACTACAAAAATAATATATGAACTAGTTGAAGAAAAACAAAAAAATAAAAAGGTCAGGTTGCCTCGAATAAGCGCCTGATTTAACGTCGCGACACGAGCCATCAAATTTTTACTCCACCTCCAACTTATAAATTTCACCCCTAACTTTTTTTTAGTCTCCTTTCGTGCTCTAGGGGTTGTGGTAGAAAGATAAAGGAACCAAGCAATGAATGTCCATTGTTACACCTCTTGGCTCCCAAGTGAGGATTGTATTTTTCTACTTTGGGCACAACAAATTCAAGAATATAGACACTCTGTTCCTCCTTAGACTTTTCTATATGCTCAGATAGTTTGATTAATATCTCACTATCTAAACACAACGTAAAAAAAATAATTGTGATGAGGTCTAATGCCCTAACTCATGAATTGTATTATTATTTACATCCTCACATAACTTTGGTGTACTCTCTTTGACAATGACAACTTCACGAAAAGTATGATCAAGTAGTAGCCCTTCCCATTTTACCTCCTCAATTTGATTTATAAGTAACTTTTCAGTCATACACAACTCGTAGTCAAATTGTTTTGTGTCAAACGCATCAACCTTTGCACTCAACTCAACTTTTAAGTTTTGAATATCTAAGCCAAACCTGGCAACCTCTTGAAGGAGGTTCACTTGTCCTTCTATCAAGTGTGTTATTGCATATTTCACACTCCCATAGAGATCCCCAAATTGATCTAATAATTTCCTACAAGAATCTATGCTATAAAGAACACAAGAATCTCTAGAA
>JBDJHY010000014.1:4932981-4948643 GCA_039654485.1 Withania somnifera | reverse complement strand
AGTTGCCAGGGATCCGAACTATCGGTCCCAGCAAGTCATAAATGACCTAGAGAAACTACCGAAATACCCTAGGATACAAGATACTGCACATTTATCATAAATGACCTGGAGGGTCATTACATTTTTAGCCCTAATATTGGTCTTGATTTACTCATCCTGACATGTGGGTTATTATTTTGCTAGTTTCATGCATCTTTGAGCTGTTCTTGGGCTTTTGGCTTTCTAGCATATTTTTCGAGATTGCCTTCAGTACCCAGATAGGCTATGATTTCCTTCCCCCTAGACCAATCATTTATGTGGTACTTGTATTGAGACTAGACAGCATACAGGGTTCAGCATTAGGTTTGGTACCCCTGGTTTTCGTTATTCATTTGTTCTTGTCGCTTATTTTTCTTATGCTATGTTACTATTAAGTTGTGTCCCTACAAGGAGGCTTATTAGCTGTATTGAGATTGGATACCTCCCTTGCTCCTTGGTCTCCCTTAGTTGGCTTGTATTATAGTTCAGAGCCGGCAGATTATTTATATCCCTATTTGTCGGGCCCTAGACCTAGATAGTATCTATCGGGTAGCATTCCTACTAGGATTGGTTATTTCCTGATTATCTTCTATTGTTGGATAATGCTATTATCTTTCCTAACTATTTCTTGATCTTAGATGGTTATCTTAGACCTATTCAGGTTCCATACATGAGTTGTATTTGATATTGAGCTATGGTAGTGTCGTGTTTATCCTTGTTGTGGATGTGGAACGTGGCCCAAGATTAGGTATCCTTTAGCAGTTTTTGCACCTTCTTATGATCACTCAAGGCTCTGGATCGTAGTTTTGGTTGGGAGAAAATTAAACTAGTAATTAGATCTTAACAGCTATCCTCGGATTCTAGATGGTGGCCTTAGGCCGATCTAGTTTGTTGTTTTGTTTGTGTTTGGAGAGCATGCATTGTTATCGGGATGTGGACTGTTGGTTGATATGTTGGATCTAATACTTATACTATGACCTGTTTTTTATAAGTTTTATCACTAAAGAACTTTTCCAATCTATGATTGTATATACTTTCCACGACCACCTTGTGGTATGGAGCTATTGTTTTTAATTATAATCAAAACTCGTGTTATATACTATATGTATACCTTCCACGATTTTTGGCAGTATGGATATATTTTTCTCACACTAGCTGATCCTATTTCCTTAAATCATCACGGTGTTTCGGATATTCGACATAGCTGGACTGGAGTTTTCTATTGAGATATGATATACGGGCTGAGCTCGAATTTTTTGGAGCACTGAACTCGGGAACTCCTTGGTTCCAATATGAAGATTGGAACTATTTTGAGATTCTGCACACTTTTACAAGATTTTGCATACGGGTTCGAGTCCCTTCGCGGTCCCTGCCTACCTGGGCCACTATGCTGAGCATATTGCGTAGCTTGGGGTAGAGGTATATGGTGGAGTAGTGGTATACATTTGGAAACCTATGTGGGTCCTTTCTTGTGTGCCACAGAGCCAAAGAATGAGAATATAGGGTTACTATTATGAAGTTCACTTTTCTGCACCCCCTTGCATTGCATTCTTTTGCATTTTTTTATACCCTTCGGGCTTACGGGGGGAGTCACGTTGGGTTCCTTGTATGCATAGTTGAGTGTGATGGTAGTATGGGATGCCAGTAGGTTTTTTCTGCTTGCTATGTTATTGTTTGTCCTACTGGTGGTATGGGATATTAGGTAGGCTATTTTTTGCTATCTTCTTGAGATTTGTGGCTCCTTTCCTCACGGTACTTGTGGTATTTTTACCTTACTACCTCCTGTTTCCCTTTTATTTCTCATTTGTGGATTTATACTTGTAATGGTTACAGTGGATTTTACTTACACAGCTCACTGCCACTTGTTTAGTGCGGCTTATTAGATGTTTCCTTGTAGACTGTTATCTTAGTTTTTCTTGCCGTGTTCTGTATCTACGGATTAGTTTCGTTTACTTGTCTAACCTTGTTTTCTATTTAGTAGCAGATAGCTTTGATTATATCACTTTAGCTTATGCTTTTGTTATATCTATTCTATCCTTACCATAGTTTAGCTGATGGCCTAGTTGCATATTTTTTCCTCGGTGGTCCTGCTCGTTAGCTTGTATTTTTGTTAGTCTTTATGTTATTGTCTCCTATTATCTAGTTACCTTTCTGTTTTTCCTTTTTCTTTCTTATGTTTGACCTATTGTGTATCTCATTATTTTATTACTTGTATCTCATGCGTTCCTGGTCAGCCTACGATGCCTAATTGGTAGCCGCTGCTATTTTGGACTCATGTTACACTTTTGCATCTTTTTGTGATGTAGGACATAAAGTGGGTTACCGCTGAGGAAATTGTTCGTGCAGTATGGTTTTTGTGAGTCTTCGAAGACTATGGTGAGCTCATGGCGTCCGAGACGCCCCTCTCCTTCTGCTGGAACTTTTTCCTGCTACCTTCAGAGACAACTTATATTTTGTCTTTGTATCTTACTGTTTTACTCTATTGTATATTTGGATGCTTCATTGTTCTCTTTTTCTCTTTCCTTTTCTTCTTTTCCTCTTGTATTGGTTTGCTATATTTCTGTGTTACATCTTGTTACTTACTGCTTCGGGCTTGGGGATATGCTTTTCTACCAATGAGATTTTTTAGACTCCATCATGACCCGATTTGGGGTCGTTACATTTTCGCACCTTTTGTGGTAACACTAATCATACCAGATCTGCATGTCTTGTAAATCAGAAATACCATGAAATTAATAAGGAAACTCTCATGAAAAGAGGAAAAATAACTCCTGAAATGCATGAACCATTCAAAACGAACAAGTTTTTTAAAAACCTATCACATTTAAGCTGCCTGTTTGGGCTATGAGAGATCTTATTCATTCCTTTGTACAAGGAAAATGACTTAAGCTTGTCTGGGTTCCTAAAATAGATCTTTGATTTCTGCAGGTGAAAGTTAGAGAAAGCAGGTAGAAATGATACATGGATAGTGCCTTCTCTAGACACATAATTGTAGATAAAAAGATGTTCCTATCACTTATTACACAAAAGGGTGGAAACACCGCCTTTTAAGGAGAAAGTTGAAAGAGAAATCCAATTTCTCTTTATTCGAGGAACATGCAATATTCATTGCTTTTAATTATTCTATCGAATATTCTCAACTTGATGTGACCAATCCCATCTACCTCTAATGGACTATCCTTACCTAGGTAGACAGTTTCAATTTTCTTCTAGTAAGTTTCGAATCAGTTCTTGTGTGGACACATTACAAGAACCAACAATTTAGGAATTATGCTTATGCATACTAGAAATCATTACATAAACTATCCATACTTAGACATAGCCATCAGAATTGTTATTAGCCTCAACAATATTTTTTGAGTAATCAATATTTTTGTTTTCCCATTGTCCCCTTTAGATTAGGACAATCTCTTTTGTAGTGTCCCTACTTCTTGCACTTGTAAAGTTCTATTTTCTTGCTCAAGACTTCGATCCGGCATTTGACTTTTTCCAATCAAAATCTTTATGTTGTGTTCTTCCTCTACTCAAAAGATTTTTTCCCTTAGTTCTACAATCTAGAAAACTCTTCTTCAATCTTTAGATTTTAGCGCATTACTAACATAATCTAGTGAGATACTATTTTTTTTATATAGCAGTGAATAGATAAAAAGTATAATAAGATGGCGAAAAAGAACATAACATGATAAAGGCTTGGTATTCACTCTCACTTTTGATTTCTACTTTCTTCAAGTACATTAAAATTGAAATAAACTAGTCAAGGTGATTTTTAAATGGTGTACGTTTTTCATACGAAGACAGTACAACATCTTTTTCAGGTAGAAGAGGTTTGTTAGCGACTTCTTAAAATACTTATCTTCCAACTTCATTCATATCGTTGCTCTAGATTCTTTTCGATAATTTTCCAAATAATTCTATCTGTAACGCTCATGAAATCACACTTGGATTACTTTCTCTGACTCTTTCATCTCTTCTTTAAAAGCCTCCTTTAATACCCCGGAGTCACCCCTGGGCACAATAAGAAATCTTTAGCTACTGAGTAGTCTCAAAATCCTTGCACAGACCATTATCTCATGCTCATCTCTACCCATATACTCATTAGCGTAAGCAAAACATAGAAATAATATAAGTCTAGTAGGCCATCTTACATGTCAAGAAATAGTATTGAATAAAGTAGAAAACTCTAAGCAAATAACCACTACATAACAATATGTCCAAAAGCCTCTACGTACGAAAATACTAGGTTGACAGGACAAGACCCTAATTAACCTTGGAAATAAAGATATAATGTTCTTCAAGTAGCCTAAATTGTTCTAACAAGAATAGGCGATACTAAACTAGTTCCTGAACCATGGGAATTCATTAACCTCTAACCATCTAGAAGTAGTAGATCCGGCCAACTGCAAGCGTGGGAATGGATGGCCTGACCTATATATGAAATCAAGCAGAAAATGGGTATGCGGTCAGTACATTGAATATATCGAGTAAGCGGGAGGGGAATAACAATAGACAATATCAATATGGTCAATGTAAGTAAAAGTGGGCCATATATGAGGTATGCAATGCATGATCAAGTACAGTTTAAAGTCAACAATTCAAGAACAAATTTAAGTAACTTTGACAGTGTAATAAATACACTCCGCTTTCAATTAGAATTAATAAAATCATATAATGATATCTAACCATTTGTGGGAGGCACTATAACCAACATATAAGACCATGTGAGCAGCGATGGAATTCAACGAACTCCTAATTGAGGTTGGCCAATGAAATAGGAGTGACTCTTTGAGCAATGCTTGCATGGAAAAACCTATCACTTTATTTGCTCATAGAGACTGTGTGCTTGATAGTACATCAAATTTGGGTGCTTGTGTGTTTAAGTGTGAGGTTGCATGTGTTAAGTCTTATGTTTGATTGACCCCTCCCTCTTTATACAATCCCTTATTTGATGATGATATTAGCACTCCTTGTTGTGAACCTAGTAGTGCGAGCATTGATGATGGTGTTGTCCCTCCGGGCTTTACTTGTTTTAAAAACCTACTATGGTGTGAGTACATTGTCCCAAAAGATAACCCCCCTCCTACGAGAGTACACTTGTGGGGATGGAGTTAGTTGAAAGATAGGGTGATTTTGATTCTTCCCTTATCCCTTCCTTTGACCATTCCAACTCTTGATGGTTTGGTTGATATTATTACTTGTGATAGTAGCCTTATTGTTGAGAGTGTTTTAGGAAAGATAGTGCTAGAAAACACCTTTCTATTTCCCCTATTTGCATGTGATAATGCTCATCCTTGTTTGAGTTAGTCATGTGTGAGTAGGATACCCAACTGGGTCAATGGGTGTTATCTTAATCCCATTGAGCTTTCTTATCCATTTGACCCCAGAGTTGGATGCCAAAGCCATTTTGGTGTTGAAGAGCTTAGTTTTTGAGTCAAGTTTAGTTTGTTGGTTGGCTTACTTAGTAAGGATTCGTGTAGTAGCACCTATGAGTTGGTATGTGATTATTGCTTGGTGTTATTACTTGATCTTTTGAGCTTTAGCAATTTGTGTATACCAACTCATTCAGGGAAAGCCTTTGCGTTTGGTCCCGGAGATAGATGTCATTACCTTCATGGTATTGAAGTGTTTGGTCTTCATAACAAGTTATACTTGAGTTTGGGTATTGGTTTGATTAATTTAGAGCACGGTAGTAACACTTTAATTTTCATGTATGCTAGTTGTGAGGTGTTATTACATGCTCTTGTGTGCTTGCATGATCTTGTATTACCAATACATTCGGGAGATACTCTTGTATCCGACCCCAGAGCTAATGTGGGAACAATCCCATTCTTGAGGGTAGCCAATACTTTTGGTAACGTCTTAACTTAGGCCAACCTAATTGATGACAATGCCTTTGGGTGTGTAGGCTACCGTATTTTGTGTGATTATCAGGGAGCATGTGCTTGATGAGTTATTTGGTCATGGGAGATTAATGTGCTTTGCTACTTGAAATTCATAACCTTATTACTTGTTTCCCTTGTGTAAGTCTCTTGACCAACCGGATAAATGGATATCTTGTTGATGATGTGCTAATTGTTTTCACTCCATTTGCCCCCAAATTTGGTTCACTTGGTGGTACTGATGTCTTGTCTTTGCCACCTTATTTTGATTTTTAGTACAACCAAGTGTCCTTCGCTTTGAGGGGCTTCAAACCATTTTAATTTTGGTTGATGCTTGGTTGTACATTAAGTGTATCCAACTTTAGCGTGGTAATTAGTTTTGTTATTTACTAACACTAACGTTCTTTGCCAACAAGATCTTGTTGTTTGGATGTTTTCCCTATGATTCCTAGGTCTGGATTTAAGGATGATCTTTTTCAAAGAAGCGGAGGATAATGCATCTCGGACCGGCATAGATCCAAATTTGAGGCTCAACGACAAGGATGCAAATCAAATGCTCATTGAAGTAGATTTCAAGAGCATTTGAATGCCATAATTGGAGTTACAAGCCAAGCTTTACATGCATGAGTTGTAGCTCGGTGATCATGAGGTATTAAAGGATTTTTTAGAAGCTTCCATGAACCATAGAGCCTTGGAACTAAGAAGACATGGAAGCTCAAAGGCTCCACATGTTGTTGGCCAAAATGGTGATGAAGGCCACATGATTAGCGGATCGCCAACTTGTTTGGAAGCATTATGTGCCACTTAGACGATGGAAAAGCTTAGCCAAAATTTAACCAACATGTTTTGGGGGCTATTTTGATCATTTTGGGGCCATTATGTAATAATTAAAAACTAAGATAGTATAAATACTTGGTCTTTCATTTCATTTGGTAGACTTTGATTGTTAGAAAACTTGTAAAACCTTGTGGCTATTTCCTTCTCTTGATAGAGAATTTGTGTAAGAGACTATGGTGATTCCAACTCTTGAGAGACTATGGTGATTCCAACTCTTGAACCATTGTGAAAAACGGAGGTTGTGAGTGAGATTCCACAATCTCCGAGATTCCACAATCTCCTCAAGGTCTTTGTAAGAGGTAGATGCCCATAAAACTCTTTATGTTAGAGGTATTAGGATTTAATATATCCTTTGGTGGCTAACAACCGCCTAGTTGTTTCAATCTATAAATCTGGATTCAATATTTTGTATGAATTGAAAATTGGACGCTTTAAGGTTTAATATACCTTTTTAGTTGCTATTGGTTCTACTTGTATATCTTTCTGTCAATTTCGTCGTATCAGGATCGCGCATGCACATGGCAATTGTGCCGAACCATTCTTATGCATGTATCAAAACCTCTTACATTTGTTTATTCCATGATTTGCTATGTATTATATATAAAATAGGTTGAATAATTACACCAAACTAAAAGTTAATAATATATAATACCAAAATCAATATATATATTATTTTTTCTAATATATTCTACAAAACCTGGCAAAAAAAAAAAAAGTATGGAGCAGGTGAAGGAATAAAGATGATTTATTTTTTGGGTCATGTTTTAAATTGCCAACCTTATATACTTTTTCTTTTTGGGTTCCCAGTGTTGAAAACCTTATCTACGACATGGAATCCATGGCCAATAGGCGTTTTAAGTCCCATGATAGGATATTGAACGCTTAACGGACATGGGACGGCCGATCATTTGTAAACGAAAATTTTCCCCGCACATTTCTGCCGCAGTTAGCCAGTTACTGCGTTACAACTTGCGACTCGTCCAAAAATACGCCTCCTTTTTTTTCTTTTGGTTCAAAGATTACATCGTTTACACAGCTCCATGGACTAATTTTACTACCCTAACCAAAGAGCACCAACATATAACTTGAGCGCAAACCCAGTCCTGAGATTTGGAGTGAAAAAGAAAACCTTTCAACCTCTCAAGATCAAAATATTGGCATGCAAAATGCATCGAGGAAGCTTCAGAATCACAACTAATGCAGCAATACGATATCGTTCAGCCATTACAGACGTGAAAGTTATACCTTTGCAAGGAGACAAAAAGGTTGTATACCGGTTACCCCTTTGATTGGAAGTAACTGAACAGTTAAAATTTAGAATCAGAAAAGCATGTCACTTGAGGTGGCAAATTACTAGAATTGCACGAGAAAATTAACACAAAAAGGATATATTAAGATTGAATTCATCTCATAAACCAAAATGAAAACAAACAATAGCAACTCTTGAAAACTATTCAACTCTAGGAGTAATTAGATGTCGGTCTACAAAATGCATAAACATAAACTCACTACCAGATAAAGCGATCCAGCAGTCAGCTCTCAGCTTACTGAATGTTTGAGGACTTGTTAAGGATAACACCTTCATATTTGACCTGGAACCACTTCATTGCATCCTCCTTGGTGACCCTGTGCTGGATCCCAACACGAGACTTGCACCTACGGCGTCTGGCAACACGGTATCCCGGGCGTTCCAGGACAACATAGAAATCCATACCATAGATACCGGTCGAAGGGTCATACCTTAAAGCGTAATGAATACTATGTTAATGAATTAATAAGGGCACAATGCTTCAGAGATATTAACACGATCAACTGATACAACCTCCTAGCCCATACAGTAAGACAGGATAAAATATAAAAATTCACTGTAAACATTTTTCAAGGTAAACCTATTCCCTATAAACATATGAAAGAAGCAACTACACTTGTAAAATATTAACTCAGCATATGCGTAGTTATTTTGGCATAATAAAAGCTAGCAGCACTACTAAACAAAATATGTGGGATGTAATAGTAGTCTAAATAACGAATTAGAGCTAGATCTCAATATGCTTACTTAATTCCAAGATCAATGTGCTCCTGAATACCAAATCCGAAGCAGCCAGTTTCACTGAAGTTCCTTCTCAACAGCTCATACTCCTTAACCTTCAATCCACTCTCAAGGAGCTGCATAGCTTTTTCACCTCTGACAGTGACATAGCAAGCAATCTTTTCATTACGTCTGATTCCAAAGGAACGCACAGTATACCTTGCTGTCAATGGGAATAAAACAATCATATGAAAAAATGAGATAGCCCCCAATGCAATATTTGGAATAATGCTTAATCAATTAAAGAACACCATCAAAATTGCATATCATGGAAATTGCACTCACCAGAGTACCCAATATCAATGTAATACAAATGAGGAACACTATCCGTAACTTGTTAGACCTAGTCTAGCAAGTTTCAATTATTTCAAATTGTTACACCAGCCCGACCAACTAAGAGCACTAATAAATGCATACTCAAGTTCTGAAAACAGAATCAATATCAATTAAAAATTGTCTACTTGCAGAGGGTGTTTGGGTTGATTTTTTAAAAGTAGCTTATAAGCTAAAAGTTAGGAATTCCAGCTTTTGGCATTTGGCTTTTGGCTTATTTTTACCTTTTTAGCTTAAAAATAAGTGCTTAATAGCACTTCTCAAATTTACCAAAACACTTCAAAAGTGCTTAAAAGCTATTTCGGCCACTTGAAATAAGCCAATCCAAACCGGCTCTAAAATTCATATTCTTAAAGTATAAATCCAAACTTCAACAAGTCGCCAGTTTAGAAACAATTAACTAATCACCACAAACAAAAACAGCCCAAAAGGCAATAGAGAGATTCCTTTATATAAGACAATATTCATTGTTTCACATGCACAGAGATGGAAGGACAGGCAAAGATGTTAGATAAAGGATGTGTTCAGTACAGAGGAAAACATTTTCCGATTTTTCCATATTTGGTGGGTCAAAATTTATTGAAAATATGTTACTCTAGGAAATGAGTTACTTAAAAATGAGGAAATGAAATGAAACCAGGGAAAACAAGCTCCAGAACTAGCATTTCACATTGATCGTGTCCTCCCCACCCTCCAACCTACCTCATCTTCACTCCACCGCCCAACCCCCAAACCTATAGCCTTCAACCCAACCCTCACTTCCCTAATATTTTTCTAAAACATATTCAAACACTTTTAGGATAATACTATTTGTTACACACCAAACACAATAAAATAACCAAAATCCCACTTATTTTCCTAGAAAACATCGGCACTCATACCGAACACACCCAAAATGTGCCTAAAAATTGAAAACAGTCATAACATCCACAATCAAATAACGTTCAACAAACTACAGATGCAATTCAAAAGCACACCTTTAGAGAAAACAGGGCTTTGCCCACTTAGTTGCTCCAAGACCTACAAGGACGAAAACAAAGCCAATCAAAACCATCTCCACCTCAATCCCTAACCAAATCATTTGTATAAAACATGTATATTCATTTCATTCAAATACTTGAAAAAATAAATTTGCTCTTTTTTTCACCTTGGCAGCTCTGGTGAGACGATCTCCACTTTCACCAACAGAGATATTGAGTACAAGCTTCTGCACTTTGATGTCCCTCATTGGGTTGCTCAGTTTCTTCTCTGAAGCCTAAAAATTAACCCAAAAAAAAAAAAAAGTAAGCACATAAGATTACCAAATTCACATATGTAAAAAACAACAATTTTCATGGAAAAGGGAAGGTGGACAGATACATACCATGGCGCTCTGTTGCAGCTGCAGTGCAAAACTTTAGGGTAAAAGGAGTGAGAAAAACCCTAATTTGATCCAAGTATATATATATATATATATATATATAGTATATTAATGGATCCTGAACCTAGGGGTATTTTCGGAATGGTATTTAAGGTTTTATGCTCAGTCAAATATCTTTTGTTACAGAATTAAATGAGAGTGATAAATAAAGTAAAGAACCATATGAAGAAGTGGAGCTCCGATGGTGTGTGTAAACTCTATAAGTGTTCGGTCTTAGTTTTAGAGACGTTTTGATATGTAAATGCAAAATTCTCTCATTTACAAGTGTATTAAAATTACTATTGGTAATACATCAACCAATAGAAAAGCTCCACTCGAGTCCTAAAATATCATACCCAATAATTATCCTTCTTGCGGGAATATTATTATCAATGTCAGCTAATATTCCTCTGATGTTGGCACCTTATACGGATATATATGTGTATGTATGTATAATGTATTTGTCGTTTTGTTATGTCATCAGGATACAAGTGTTAATGTATTGCTAGTGTGTTGTCCAAAATTCCTCTTATTTACAAGTGTATTGAAATTATTACTCGTAATACATCAGCCCCTATGAATGGTTGCTTCTATCCAGGAACCACGATAGTACGGATTGTGGAACGAGTCCGTAATTCGTAGGGTGACTAGAGGATAGAGTCCTGAGTTGAGATCTTTTGCCCAGGGAACCATGAATCGTTTTACGAATTGTGGATCAAACTCCGATTCATGAACTGGACTATGGAACCTTGTTGTAATATCCCAAAATTTCGGGCTAGAATTTGAACCGTCATATATGTGTGATTAGTCCTCAACTCTATGAGTTCTTACTTATTTTTTGGTGATATAATCATTTTTAAAGTGTGGAAGTAGTGTTTGATATGATTCAATATTATAAGGAACTCCTAGAGCAAAGTTAAGTTTGAAGCTCTTTTATCAGCCTCGTTTTCGTATCATTTCATACATGGGTCAACTTTAAATGATCATATCTTCTAATTTATGAGGATTTATATGACTCATAACCTATCCAAAGAAACGTCTCTGAGTCTATCTTACAGCACAATAAATCGTGTGTCAATTAGGGGTCCAAGTAAAAATTTATGGGCATTTTTCTAAGTCTTACATCGTGCAGCAATTTCAGGAGTTCACTATTTTTCTCCTGGAATTAACTCACGTTGTGAGGGTCCAAAATGTTTATAACATCACGATGTGAGGCTATTTAAAAAAGGAGTAAAAGTTCCTACTTTCACACACGTTTTTTACTAGAGCCTTTATGGTCAATTTCTACCATTTAAATGACTAAACTACGTTGTTTTGGAGTCCTTTAAAGTAGTATATTACATAGGGATTATTGTAATTTCCTAACCTACCCCTAAATCCCCACACTTAGTAAATTAAAAACCTTTCATTCCTCATATTTTGTCAAAGAACAAAAAAAAACTGTGTGATTTCTTTTTCTCTCAAGGGTTTCAAGTCTTCAAGCTCCTTCTTTAGTTCTTTAGAAAAAAAAAGAGTTATTTTATTTTTTATGTCTTTTACTTATTTTAGTTTATGTTAAGGGCTGCCTGGGGGTTTGTCCTAGTGGTTCGTCCTAGTCTAGTAGAGATTTTAGATATAGAGTCATATGATGCTAGCTTTCTTACGTTTTGCCCGTTTTGTGGCTCACATATGAAATTTTCTAGATTTTCAATCCTGTATGATATCTTTAGTACTTATTATGCTTTATTTGATTGTTCTGCTGTATGTTTAGAATTATGAGAAGGTTCATATGCCAAGAGCTTGTGTGGCTTACTTGTGAGTCCTGAACGTCATGTTACATCCAGGGGTAGTCTCGAGGCATGACAAACTTAATGTTAGAGCCCATGATTCAAGTATTTTAGGGTTTCTCTAAAACCACGTTTAGTAGAGTCTGTTTTGTGGATGTATTGCACATAAAACTACTTTTAGAACGCATAGTCAACTAGTTCATGTAATTCATCTATTATACAAATTCCATGGTACCAAAACTCCATAGTCAAATATTAAAAATTTCTGAAATTTACTCCAGATCATCGGATATAATCCATAAGGAATTGCCACTCTTCTTCTATAAATCTTTGTGAAGGTTTCACGCAATTTCAATAGTACTTTTGTTTTCAGGATAAATTCACTTACTTGTGTCATATAAAAATTATTAGCCGATAGATGCATCATTGCCATGATGATTTAGTATAATAAAAGTATCTTTTATCTCCTATGATAAAGCAAAGAAAAAGAAAAAATAAAAAAAACAATTAAACAATCTTACATGTATTTTTTGCACACACGACGCTACAAGAAATTGATTTTCCTCTTTTCTGTTGAAGAAAAAAAAATAAAATCAAATACAAATCAAATATGTAAGAAATCAAATTGCATTCTTCTTTCGAAGGAATTAAAAAATTACTATAATGGCTTCGTTTCTTTATGTGTTTTTTTCTTTTTGTCTGTGATTCAACAATTTCATTTTTTTAATTCAATCAAATAAGAAAATGATTTTTTTCTGTACTATTTCATACCATAAATATTGTGTTAAATCATTTTAAAAAAATTTAATAAACCACACATGACAAACAGTTTTGAGTTTTGCGTCTTTTTCACATTACTTTTAACAAAAGTAATGAAATAATAAGGGATGAAAATATTTTTTTGTCTAATTTATATGACTTTTTTAAAATTTTATGAAATTTTAATTTTAACAAATTTAAAATTTAAAAGTTTTGAATATTATGATCTTATAAAATTAAGTAGAGTATATCTCTTTGTTTTATGTTCTTTGGCTTATATTGACTTGACAATACCTTTAAAAAAAACATTAATAGTGATGTATTTTACTAAATTAATTTTATTAATAATATTTTAAAATAATAAATTTAACTACTATTATTTTATAGAATTAATTAGTATCAATGGCAGTATGTATTTTCTTCTTCTTCTTGATTTGCTAAAATAAATAAATAAATCAGGATATTTATTTTTATTTATTGTATTATTTTTTTTAAAATTACTTTACCTGTCATTTTTATTAAAAATAGATGTTTTATAATACTTATCATTTTAAAAAAAATAAAATATAATAAATTATTTATTTTTTCATATATCAAAAAGATACTAATATAGTTTAAAAAATATTAAATAAAAATAACTAGGTTAAATCATTTTTTATTTAATATTTTTTCTTGAGGGGTATGTAAACAAAAGAATATAATAAGTATAGTAATTCAGAAGGAATATGAAAATTAAATAAATATTAAAATAATATTTAATTTTATGATCTTAAATTATTTTATACAGAAAATTAAAACTAAGAAAACAGCATTTTTAAAATGGGGTCATTAAAAATTTAATAAAAGAGTGAAACAGAGAACGACAATGACAGCAGTCTAATATATTTTTGGTAGGCATTTAACTTTGTTTCATTAGGAAAGTTTAACAAAATAGTTTTGTTTCAAAGTGAGAAATGCAATATTTGAAAAGTTAATGTTGTGTTTGAGCATAAATTAAATTAAAGTTATTTTTTATTTTTAATAAATAATATAAAATAAAAAAGTAAAAATATATTTTGTTATTTAAAAGTAATTTTATTATGATTAAATATGTACTTTGAATTTTAACTCCAACTTTAAATCTAGCAACTTAAAAAGTGCCACCAGCTAGTTTCCTCATGTGTATTTGAAATAGTGCAACATGTTCCTCATGCAAGCACTATACACTAGCATCACAACACGTATCATTTCTACCTCTTCTTTAAAACTACAACCCTTAACCTTCTTCACAACAAAAATTCTGTTATCCTCACTATGGCTGACCGTCAATATCCACACCAAGTTCAAGTTCATCCTGCAGCCCGTTATGAAGGTGGCACAAGAACACTTGTTCCTCATACAGGTCCTTCAACTAGCCAAATACTAGCTGTTGTCACTCTTGTCCCAGTTGGTGGAATCCTTTTGGGACTTGCGGGGCTTACTCTTTTGGGGACTATTATTGGCCTAGCAGTGGCTACTCCTGTTTTTCTACTTTTTAGCCCTGTCCTTGTACCGGCTGCTATCACCATTGCTCTAGCTGTCACTGGCTTCTTGACTTCAGGTCACAACTCAATTCTTTCAATTTATTTCATTCAAATGGTACTGACATAAATTTGGACTGAGGGAGTATATATTGGACTAGTCTCCTTTGTGGCATAAATGTACTTTAAAAGATTGGGTATCTCAGTGGCTTACGAATCTCTTATGTCGCATAAATGTACTTTTAAAGACTGAAAGTACCTTTAACTTTATAGTCCTTTCCTCGTTCCTTCATCTATTCTGATTTTAAAAACTTGTTCAATATGTATAATTACAAATGTTGAGATTCTGTAAGTAAAAAATTCTGCTGATTCGGCCTCTAATGATTAATGCAGGTGCATTTGGATTGACTGGTCTATCATCACTTTCTTGGATTGTGGACTACTTCAAGCAAGGGAGGACCATGACAGAGCAGTTGGATTTCACGAAAAGGCGAATTCAAGAACGAGCAGCAGAAACTGCGGCCCAAGTGGGACAAAAGACCAAGGAAGCTGGTCAGGCTATTCAGAGCAAAGCGCAAGAAGGGAAAGAAAGTGCCAGAACTGATGTTAGAGCTTAATTATTTGGTTTATGTTTTGGATGGAAATAATGATGTGGAGCATGCATTTCGATTCTACTTGGCCCTTTAAGGTTTCCCAAGTGTTGTGTGTACTGTTAGGTTTCATTTTCTTTAATGGTCGTTTTAGTTGTCTGCTATTTGGTTATTTGTAATTTAATAATCTGTCTGGAGCTTTATGCATTTTCGATCCTCTTGCTCAAGACAGCAGCGGATGCCACGACCCCAAAAGAAGAATATTAGCCACAATAGTGGTGTTGGATATAATCATAATAAGTGCACAAAAGTACGTTAAGTGTATCTCTATTTATACTAATCTAACTAATCAACTTAGTTACAAGCTTTTAAGTGTATTAATTAATCATGATTAACAAACCAATTTATAAGGGCCTGTTTAGTAATGGAAAACTGTTTTCAGTTTTCCATCTCCAGTTTTCCAAATTTTTCATTTTCAAGAAAATTATGAAAAATT
>JBDJHY010000014.1:4911393-4923769 GCA_039654485.1 Withania somnifera | reverse complement strand
GCCACTTAAATTCCGCAATAAGTTTCGAAATTCCTAACACACTATTCAACCCCCCCCCCTTCTAGTGTGTTGCGCACTCTAAAAATATCCAACACTCTCGATTTTGACTTTAAGGCTCTAATTGGTGCGTCTATAGAATCCATGGACGTTATCACTAACCCTCTACCCACAACCGGAGCTCTAGTGGGTACGGTGGCCCTAGTATGTCCTCTACCTCTGACTCGATCCCTGTCTCGGCCCCTTACAGGAGTCCTAGCTACTGGTATAAAAGACTAGCCCCTGCTTGTTGAAGACCTCAGATGTATTATATGCGGAAGAATGAATATGAATAAATAAGTTTTCAGAAGAGTTCTCAGGAACCACCAAAGAAAAAAATGCACAACTCAGAGTCAAGAAAGAGAAGTCCTATCCTAAACTGTCACTGTAGCCTCTCGAAGATAAGATACAAATGGCATCGAACCAATCCGCAGGACTCTACTTAGACACTTGCTCATATAACACTGACACCAGTTGAAACCTAGGCTATGATACCAATCGATCACGACCTGATTTCTCGGATCATAACGACACCTACTATCCCACCAGTAGGAAAACCAACCATGTAGCCAGAACAGTAAGTGATAGTTTATAACTACAACTAAGCTACGACAAGAGCGGTAAAGCAAGAACAACAATGAAAAGATGGAATAATTAAGACAACAATAACCCACATAACAAGAATGGTCCATAAGAAAAAATCTATGATAATACTAACAATAACAGTATATAAAAGCAGTATGTAAGTAAAAGCGAAACTAATATAACCCTTCGAGAGGAAGAATAAACTGAACACACGCTCACCCCCGTGACATCCACATACTACTGGAGATACATTGAGGCAAACAAGTGCGTAAAAGTAACACAAACCAAATAATGCCACAGTTCCTATGTACGTTCCTCCTCCGATATCCGTAAGCCCAGCAAACAGGACCCATGGAAGGGCTTAACCCCGTATATCCCTACTCCGACCTATAACTCTCCTCCAGTAGCACACAACCCGACAGAGAGGGTTCATGAAAGTATGCCAACCGCGAACAAATCTCTAGCGTCACAATATCTTCACATCCCAATGTCACAGAGTCTCAGGAAGTCTCATATCCTGGCACACAATGCCTCGGTATAATAGTCTCGTCGTGTCGTAATCTCGACAACTCAAGACACCCCGTGCCTTAATATAATAGTGTCACCAAGGTCCCAATCAGTAGGATTGATATGTATAGAAAAGTTGTGCTCACTGTTGAGCGAAGTCGACCTCAAATGCCAGCATCAGATGCTAAGGATAATACTTGGGGCCAGGGTGGAAACCTGGTCCAAAATTAGGAGAAAAGGTAGTACCCGGTACTCAATACACAATCGAGTCTAAAACAAGTAGAGAGGTGATTTATACTGTTATTATTATTAGAAATCCCATTTTTATTCCAATTTAGTCATTTCAGTGCTTATTATAAGAAAACCGGCTTCCACGGCCCAATAGTGTAAGAAAGGGCAGTGATACCAGACCACAGTCCCAAATGCACTCTTAAAACTGAGCTCGACGTCTCTCACCCTATATGAATGCATCAACATGAGCAATATCTACAACTATCCTATGCCCAACACAGGCTCAACTAAGCTACAGTTAGCAGCATAAGATAACAACCCAAACTCAAGGGCAAAACCCAAAATCCAACTCACGTAACAAAGTTTGACTACTTTCAAGGTCACCCTACGTCCATCACAAGGCCAAAACTAGGTCTCAGGTATCGTCTTACACCGAGATTCGACAGAGAGAAAGAGAAGAATTGAAAAAGCAGTCAAAGTACACGGTCCCAGCCTAGAATTCCCAACCCACGAATGTTATTCGACGCAATTATGTAACCTATATATGCAGAATAATCCCCCACGTAGCCTACCTATTGTTCGACGAATACCGCTCCACAGCACACAACGATCAACCTGAATGATAGCAAACGACCTCAAACAACTCTGAAACTAACAAAATATAAACCCACATGTTAGGACGAATCAAACGATATTAATTATACTAAATTCCGTACTGGGATGAAAATCGGGCATGAAATAGGCCTACAGAAACCGCTAGTCAGGCCCAGAAACAAACTTCGCCAATAAGTTCCCGGTATCACCAGGAACTCGTGCTAAAAAATGAGCACAATCCGAGAAGGGCATCAAAATGCTCGAAAAAGGAAGTCAAAATAAAATGCAAAACATTGCAAAACTTTACAACGAAATAGCGAAGGTTTACGTACCGAAAAACGAACAGAAACCCAGCTATGAAGTCAAAACAAGCGCAATGCACTAATTCTCGATCAACATTAGTTGAAAATTAAAAAAATAGCTAAGCTTGATCAATGATACCAAAATGGTGGAAATCACCATTTTTACGAAAATTTGAGAGAGAGGAACTCACCTACAACGACAAAAAACGCGGACTATACGGCAAGACCAATTCACCTACACTCCTCTTATGATTCCTAACAAGAATTAGATGTTTGAGAGAGAGTTATAGGGAGAAAATATGTGGAAACTCTTCTGAAAAAATTGAGGAACTGCTAGTTATATACTGACCAAGTTGTAAACCATCGCGATCGTGTGGAAAAGAGTCGTGATCGCCCGGCTGGGGATTATTGGTCATCGCAGTCGCGGTCGGCCGGCGGGAGCGATCGCGTCAATAGACATGGCGACAGCGATGAAGGAACATTTAGACCTTCGCTATCGCATGGCATAGAGTCGTAATAACAAAAAACAACAGAAAGCTACACCAGCAGTTGCGGCAGCCTAAAAAATAGCAATAGCCAAAGGCTCCAAACACCACTCCGATTTGGTTCGGAGTCTGATAAATGTAAATAAAAATACACTCACACCCGAAACGATATTTCGGACTCAACGGCGCAATCGAAATCTGGATACGAGGTCGTTTTGGAGAAATGCTGACTAAGATAACACTTAGGCATAAAATACCAAAAAATCTACAAAAATACTCGAAAACACACCTGATGCCTCAGGAAGCGAACCAACACTTTTCCTAACCCAAAGTCAGCATTTCGGAGCTGTTAGCGCAATTGAGTTTTTGATTCGCTACTCCGATCATCGAATATTGACCAAAGACAAACATTCAACTGTCAGCCAACTAAAAACTCAGAAAACAGGCTAAACTCCCACAGCTCCTAAAACCCGACCAAGAGTCTATCTAGACCAAAATCCACGTTCCAAAGCTAACAAAACTGTCGAAATTCAATTTCAAACTCGTCGTGAAAAATATTGATTACCTAAGCCCATACTCTAAAACAGAAAATTCGAGACAACTCTCAACTGAACTGTCGGGGAGTCGAATTACCGGTTCCACCTGGTCATAAATGACCTGATGCCGCTAATAGAATGCTCTAGAATGTAAAAAGCACGACATGCACGTAAATGACCATATAGGTCATCATAACAAATACTCGATTGATCTAGTCGATACTCGATGCAACTTACCTTAAGAGTCGAGATGGATGGGAAGGAAATATGACATTGGTTGAAGTTCAAATAATTATTGCATCCCATTGTCCTTAGACTTGAAATAAAAAAAAGGCAACTTTTAATAATAGCCAACATATAAGCAAAGTAAGGTCAATTTAGCTACAATTTATGAAATTACATTTTATAGCTCCCATTTTCACTGGTCGTATCAATGATTTGTATTTAATTTGTATCAACAAATACAGGTGTATCAACAAATAGAAATTTTTGTTTGTATTTTTACTTTTTTTTACCCATTGTATCACAATGTATCTGTATCAACGTATACATGTAAATTGATGAATACAAACTTTTCATTTTTTGGATTTTCACTCTTTTTTTCCCCTTCTTTGTATTTTGTATTTTTATCTCTTTCTTTTGATTTAAATTTTTATATAATTTATTAAATATAAATTATATAAAAATAGAATACAATTTTATAAAACTAATTGTATTAATCATATATAAAATATAAAAATAAAAATACATATTGATACATTAGTGATATAAATTTAACAGATACACCAAGAAAGAACTCACACCAAAAACCTCCACGCCGGAAAACGAACACCCAACAATGCTGTCTCCATCAACTCCGGCCGGCAAATGAACAAGCACCCTAAAACAGCAACTCCAGCTAGCAACCTAACAAACCCTACATACAAAAACCAAGCAGATCCCCACTGAAAAAACCAACAGCATCATCTTAAGCCAACTAGGACAGCAACTAAACGAGCTTCGAGCTCCACCGGAACCACCAAGATTGTCAACGACCCACCATCATGAACAAGGAAGGGAAAAAGATTTAGCACCAGCAGAACATTCAATTTTCAAATATGATGATGGTTTCCACACAACTTGAGTTCAGAGTTTTAAGAAAGTCCAAAAGACTAGCTGGAGATTGAGGCTCAGACCTACAAGAAAATGGGACAAAGAGAAGGTGACAACGCCATGGCTGCAAAGGAACTGGCGGAGGAGAACGGTGGATCTGTCGTGGGTTGCTTTCAAAGAGGTTTTCGAAGTGTGGCTATTAAGTTACATGAGGTAATTAATGCAAACATAAGCTTTTAAATAATAATTTAAGACATATTTGCTTCATGTGTACTTTTCCCGAATAGAAAAGCATTAACTACTTCAATAGCCAATTTTCACCCGCCATTTAAGCTTATATTCAGTGTTTTCAAATTATTTAACTAATAGTCAGTATTGGCAAACTTCAGCCAAAAGCCTGTTTGCTTCTCCTTTTCTCCATTTCCCCCTTACATGAAACTGGAGAGGCTTACAAGGAAGAGAAGAGCTAAGAGGAGAAGAAAAGACAAAGTTTAGAATGCCGAAGGGGGAACCAAGGAGAGTGACAATGTAACCAGTTGTGATCAGAGGATTAGGCATGATCAAGACTACGAGAGGCAAACAGACTATCAGATATAAGCGGGTCGAAAACGGTCCATATTTAATACGAATAGAACATGAGTTAATCCACGGATAATGTGGATCCATGGTCATGTGAGAACACAAAAAGTCAAAAATAAGCTTAGACTCCCCAAAAGCAGCCTCATAAATAATAACAAGGAAACAAATGGGTATTGACAATATGGATATCCATATCAGTTATCCACCCAATATTTAATGGGTGGAACTAAATGGTTACTTAACCATTTTGCCTACCCTAGGCATGATCAAGACTGCTCAGCTGGTCCATCAGAACACCATGTGAACTCTTCAGAGATTTCATTCTACTAGCATACAATGACATGGTTTTTCATTAGAGCATATTGATAGCATTATAAAGGCTCTTACTACAAAGCTAAATCTTCCTTCCATCTATTGCCAGCTATTTATAATCCACCTGGGAAGCCACCAAGTGATTACCCTCTTCCACTTCGAGCCAAGTACGGAGAACTTCAAAAACTGCTGTAGGCACTTTTGAACTCTCAGACCTAACTTCATATATACATATATATATATATATATATGTGTGTGTGTGTGTGTGTGTTTGAAGTTTGTTCTTAGCAAGACAAAATGCTGAAAGTTCGGCCTAAGCCCAGCTTTAGGGGTGTATCGTAAAAGTTTACTTGCCCAAGTAATATGTCAATCTTCAAGCAAAATTTGTAACTTTGAATGCAAAATTTGCAATCTTCAAGCAAAATTTGTAACTTTGAATGCAAAATTTTGCAACTTCAATTGCGCATAGTGGAAGTTGTTTCCGTAGCAGTTAAACTTACAGAACTTTATAAACTTCCGCTATGCCTTAAATGGAGGTCCCAAAATCTGCTGTGTACTTCCCCCATAAAAGTATAAAGTTAGATATAATCACAATAGCTAGGTTTTTTTTTGGTCCGAATTTTATTCTTTCATTAATTGTAGCTATACGTCAATTAGGGGTTCAAATGGTGAGTATTTTCTTCTCCTGCAATTATTTCCTTCAACTTTAATAAAATAGTTGACAATGAACAACCTAATCAGAACGAATACAAAACAGTAAACATCCATGGTCTCCCTCCCAGCACTTACTGTTATTACTATTCATGTTATTCTGTCTATTTCGTCTCTAAATTATTCTCAAATTAATTCGAAAAAGGCTGATCACAAATGTCCCTGGATGAACACAATAGAAAACAACGCAAGTTCTTTTTCTCTTTTGGAAGATAGAGAGTACAACCACTTAAATATTGAAACAACTGTCTATGCTGCTTGATCTTTGATCAAGCAATTAAAAGAATTATTCTTCTGTGGCAATTGACTCAGCCATGTTGTTTTCTTATAACTCTGATCCTTCTTTCTCTACGCAACTAAGAGGATTATGTGCATACAAAGAAACAGTTAGTAAATCATAACCTCAAACGTGCAAGCTAACTCATGAATAAGAACTGCAACAACAACATACCCCATGTGACCCCACAAGTGGGGTCTGGGGAGAATGTTGTGTACATAGCCTTACCCGTACCTGGTGAAGGTAAAGACTAGAAATGACGTTTCAGATAGACTCCCCACTCAAGTAAAGCATATAAAAACAAGTATGAAAAGCAAATACAGTAGCGGATAGTCAAGCTGCAAACTGTGAAGAGAACAGTAGCAACGCCCAAAAAAAAATAAAAAAATACAATAACTGAAGCAAATGAAAGAATAAGAACTGCACTGTCAAAATATTTAATTTTGGGCTCTCAAGAACAATGACAGATGCACTTGAGTGAGACTCTACATCAGCTGGCACTCCTGTATGGATGGCTACAAGTTTAGGTTCTATGTACTGTTTTCGCTGAGATATCAAGATTAAAAGTACCTGAACGACTTATGATAGATCAATCACAGGTGTTCCCGGTCAATTATAGCTGTTGATACCAGAGGCCTCTGTACACTCGATCCATTTATTTTTTCTCCTGTGTTCCCCCATAATCTTTTGTATGCAGACTGCTGAACCGAGCTGAGTGAAAGACGGTTAGAGGAAGTTCGGAAAGGACTGCTAGACTGGACACTCACTCTGCTGGTGGAATCTCTTTCCTTTCAGAGAAACACATGGTAGATCTTTTAATGATATCCAGCTCAAGTAGAAACTGTTGTCTGATTTTCCAGTATTAGAAGCATAATATAAAAATGCTCATCCTTCGGGACAATCAAAAGTACAGTTCATACACCATTTCTGCTCAGCAAGTAATATTCACTTGAAATATTCACCAAGTTGATCATATTTTTTGTTTAAAATAAGTAATTTAACTGATGCATGAAACTATACAGAGGATCTGGACATTTAATATGACAACACTATTATCCCACGAATATAATCTATGACAGTTGGGGATAGGAAAGTTGGACAACAGTGTCTGTTCCTCAAATCAATCAGGAATAAAACCAAGGAATATTAGATATTGGAAAATTGTACAATGTAATCTGTATCTGTTACTTGCATCAATCACAAATAGGTCGTCTGTTTAGGGCCGCTTCAAAGCGGCTCAAGGAGTCTGATCTCATTTCTGTACTCATCTCATTTTCTGGTGCCGGATAGTAATCTTCTCTCAGCTGTACATCTCGTAGGTTTGGGATTCTAAGCAGGAACATCATGAAATGTTCATGTGCTGTTCCATGGATGAACAACTTTCTGAGTGTGATGCATTCTTGGAGCAGCCCAGCTGCTGGCAGGGATAGACTTCTTTGGTTAACATCTCTATCTTGTGGTGGCCAGTAATCAAGCTCCCTGAGATTCAAATTTCCGACCCCAAATAGATAAAACCGTTCCCATAAGCTCAAATCCATCTGCCCTGATGGGGCAGTTTGTGCGTAACCTATGATATCTCCACAATCCAAATGCATCTTCACAAGTTTATGGTACCGGGAAAGGGTGCTCAACCCAAACGCCCTTTCTGAAGGTTTTGACCATAGCCTACAATCTCCTTCCACCCTAATCTTGATCTCCTCCAAGTTAGGACAATGTTCAAGACCGGCAGCCGCTAAAGGAGTTAAAAGATCACCCACACCGATCCAAAGTGAGAGATACTGCAGATGGTCCCATGTTCGTCCACCAAAACCATTCCCATGGCCACTGTCTTCCATGCAAACTCTATTAAGATCATAGTCATACTTGCATCTTTTATTCCTTTTAAACATGATATCATCATCCATGGATCCAAATGTATCCCCAAATCCATCCAGATGAGTTGATGCCTCACCTCCATTCGTCTTATTGAGATCAAACCCGTATTCAACACCATTAAGATTTTCAATTTCTTCAACACTATCCCTCACACAATCAATATGAAGCCTCTGGATACGTTCTTGTATTGGTTCCATTGCTTTCAACGAAGAAGAGACTCCAAGATTCTTGCAGCAAGATATCCTAACATCAACCAAGCTTTTCCAGAGCAAAGAAGCTAGCGTCCTCATTCCTCTCATCGTGATCTTCTTACAACTTTGAATCTCAAACTTAGCTAATCTTGTACACCCTCTACCAATAGCTATCAAACCCATATCATCCAAATCACATACATTTCTAATCGACAAAGATTTAAGCCCCTGACAAAGTGCAACACCGTCCAACTTTGACTCGATTGGCTTAGAAACACCATGAAATTGCCCCAACTTCAACGACCTCAATTTAGGACATTTCGTGTTCAGTATTTCCAATGCAGGACCACTATCTCTAACATTATTACAAACATCTAACACAAGGTCTTCAAGTAAAGGAAGACCCGAAAACACCTCAATCAAAGTTGAAACACTAAGTTGCGCATCATCAGCTGTAAACCCCTCATCATCTGGATCAGCCCTACAATTAGACAAAGTGGACGTATCCGCTAAATGAAGCACAGATAATTTAGGGCAATTAGTAGCTATACAAACCAAAGCTTCATCACCAACAAACCCAATATACATAGGATCACACATACAAGCAATTTTCAACTCTTGCAGCTTAGGACAACATTTTGTAATCACTCTAATCTCATCCGTCTTAAACCCTTCCGAAAATGAAGGGTTCATGAGATTCAACACTTTTAAATTACCCGCAACGAGAGGGTTTGATTCAAGAGCTGGTGGAATATCATCAGTCCAACAGTAAAAAGTAGACAAGTCAACCGAATCCATCTGCGGGCATCCTTTAAATAGCAAGTTGAATTCATCCCCACATGCTAATTGTGGACGCTGGTGCCACCGCACCAGCTTGGTTGTCTTAAGGAGAGGCCACTGTGCTGGAAGGAACTGTAGAGTACGCGGGCTGCGCGCGTACACAATTAGCGAAGTTACTGCAGGAAACGCGTGGCGGAGGAGGTGGGCCACGAGGGCAGAATCACCGTCCTCGTCGCCGTCTCTACCGCTTCCACCTCCTGCGGCGGTGACGCGTGGAGAGAGGAGAGGGTGTCCCCAAGGAGAGAGGAGAGAGAGGTCGAGGTGAGTAACAGATCGGAAGCAAGTGGGGAGCATGAAGAGGTCACGGATGTTGCCACGGAGAGTGAGGGAAGTGCGGGTGGCGCGTTCAAGGACGAGCCATTTATGGCAGACGAGTGCGGCGGAGTTGCGGCTGCGGACGTCGGAGACGTCGGAGATTATAATGGAAAGGATTACATCAGGGAGGTCGTTAATGGTAGTGGGTGTAATAGGAGTTGCCATTGGAGAGTGAATGAGAGAGATAGGGGATTTTGGGTTTTGGTTTACCGGAGAAAATTACAGAAATTTTGGGTGAGTAGAGCTGCGTAACGGAGTGGGGCTAGCAGGTTGAAGGGTGATATGCTCACTGGTTCGATACCGCACGGCATTCACGCACCTATATCTTCAGCTTCTATTTTTTTCCAATACTTAATTTGTCGTTTACAAAAATTACCTCTCAACTTTGTATTTTAAACTCATGGTACAAAAAAAGCACACAAAACACAAAAATTAGTCAACATAAATAATACTTTGTCCGTAAACAATTTATCAGTGCCTATTTATAAATCATTACCACCTGTCACATGGCTTATCCTGAAAAAAGTTTGACAATTCCAACGGCCAAAGGCATTCAAGTTTAAAAAACGAATTTTAAATTTATAAGTTCATTATATTTTATTGATAAAGTTAAAAAACGGTTAAACTTAAAGAAATTGACGAACTGTCATCACATATGTGAGGCACATATGCTTGCAACCTTTAAATTCTGATGCCAAATGCTTATTTTGGTGCCCAGTCTATTGCTTGCTTGTGTGTCTGTCTTGCCTGCAGGTTCTACCATGCACAACTAATCATTGATGCACATTTTCTTTTGTTGTTTGCCTTGTCCAAGTTATAGCCCACGAACTTGATTTTGTAACGATCACGTCACATGATAGACTATTTTGCTTTAGCTAGTCCAATTCTTGTCATGTCTTAGCCACACATTACTTTGTATGCCTTAGCCTAGCCACGCCTTACCAAGGTCTTTCCATGCCCTTCCGACACATGTCATGCTTTGCGGACATGCCCATGTTAGTAGAGTGGCTTCAAGTGAACTTAATCTTAGACGAAGTCATTGGGTCATGGCTAGGTTCGTTAATTAAATTCCTATCCATGCCCGAGCTGCTCGAACCATCAAGTTGAGGGTCTAACAAACTTTTCCCACCATATGAGATCGTCATCCTCGATGAGGCAGAATCTAAGAACGTCTTGACTTCGTCTTCAAACAGCCACAATGATGTTCCTTTCTCCCAAGTAGCATCACACACTTGTTTTCCTTTTACTGAACCAAAAATTCTGTCCGCCTATTCTTTTTGTTTTGTCCCAAAGTTCGGTGAATTGAGATCTTTCAATCTCCTTTTCATGCTGCTTTTGCACAATACGAGGAGCACGTCTTGATGTTGAACTTGCTGAATTCTCCAACATCTTCGTAAGGATTTTAGAAAGCACACATTGAATGTAAGATGTATTTTTAGCCTTTCTATATGATTTAACTAATGAGCTACTTCACCCGCCCATTCTACCACTTCAAAAGATCCACCATACTTCGAAATCAACCCACAGTGAATCGTCTTGCTATTGATTTTCTTCCAGAATTAGAGAGTAAGTTTCAGCAACATCTTATCACCAACCTGAAATTTTAAAACTAGTTGATGTTTGTCAGGATAGTTCATCACTCGTTTTGCTACATTCCTCAAACTATCTTGCACTTCATCTAACCTCCTTTGCTTGTCTTTTGCTTATCTATAGGCAGTAGGACATTTTTTTCTCTGCATTTAACTTAATGATTTTCAGTTGTATGTTAGGATGCATGTCTAACACTAGTTTAAAGGAACTCTTTTCAGTTATTGATGACCTGTATAGGTTATAGAAATATTGTATGTTATCTACAAGTTCTACTGTGTTTCTCTGACTTGCAGTCAGATAGTGCCTCGAATACTCTTCAGTTATATGATTGATTTTTTCGGTTTTCCATCTATTTGTGGATAATTTGCAGTTGAGAATTTCAAACTCTTACCCATGTCTTAAATAATGCAGTTCAAAAACAGTTTGTGAATAGAGTATTTCAATAACTCATAATATCAAAGTAAAATCCAAAAGCTTTTCAATACATACTTGTAAAATAATTAGGTGGCAATTTCAGAAGAACAAAGAGTAAGGGCAGATATAAAAACAATATACTTTAACAACTTGGCAACCTAAACCACAATTGACACTTTGCCATCAAATTTTGAAAAATACTAATATAAGTCCATAGAAATGGAAGTCTATATAGTTCTACAATATATTAAAGTTACAGCCACCCAACTTCCTTTCTTCTTTCAACCCATCAAGTTAACGCATAATACAATACATAAACATAAGTTTTTATGTCATCTTTCATTTTTAGCCAAAAATAATTTAAGATAACAATGCCATCATCTTTTCAACATCTAAATGACAAGCATAGGCATTATTGTGTGTTTCTTTAAGGAGTTTTCTATGCATCCTATCACATTGAGGCACAATGATACCCCTCCCCCCTTTTAAAATACATCATATCGTCCTCGGTCCAATACCATCAAATAATCCCCTATTTTAGTTGATTCGTCAATTTTACATATAATAAATCAAAGGCAACATAATACTTTATCTTATTTAAAAAATTAGATTCAAGTCTAGTAACTGTATAAACTGCAGTAAATACCTCGTTCTGACTTAAGTCATCCACAACTTAATTTTACTTGCAAATTTGTGTACCCAAAAATAGTCATATTCAAAACTATTTCCTGCCATCGGACCTACGTCAAACTTAAATTGTGTTGAATCTTGAAGTAAGTATTATCCACATTGCTTGTCTTCACAATAAACTTCATTCTTAGTAAATACATGTAATGACCCTCATGGTCATTTATAATAATTACGTGATGTCTTGCATCGTAGAGCGTTTCAGCAGTTGCCCCAA
>JBDJHY010000014.1:4864420-4882027 GCA_039654485.1 Withania somnifera | reverse complement strand
ATTCTGACGGCTGCTCCTACTTGTATTTGGGGCCTTGCATTTGGAAATTGATAATTTGAGTCGACAAGGCTATAACAAAGATTCTCCACACTATAATAATGAAACTGTATTGAATATATATCATCCTTTGTTACTATGAAGAGAAAACTTATCTGATTTACATATTTTTCCTGTTTGAATAGAAGAAGCTCAAAAGTGAGATGACGCAAACGAAGTGGGTGGAGGCGAGGATGCGGAGGTAGGTTCTTTTATACATGTTTGCCTCTATTTTGGTACTAAAGAAGTCTCCCTACTCATTCTAACCACTTCTTGCAGTGATGAGCCTAACGAGGACAACCAACCATGTGTATCGGGGGGGATTGTCTATTAAGTGCTAATAGATGATTGTAAGGCACGAATAAAAGAAAAAAATAGATACTTGTTTATTGGGTGCTCTTGCTGGAGGTTGTTTTCACATAATTGGATGATCCATCCATCCTCAGTTTATATTTGGCTTAGAGTTATAAGCTTTCTGTAATAGCATTCGTGTCTAGATAATATTTAGGAATGAAAAGGACTCTGCATCTAGCTCTCACTAGCAAAGAATTACATTAATCCTGTGTTTCCAAAAACATTGACAGAATGCAAAAAGATATAAAGTTTATCATGTAATAAAGTGACTTATCTGAAATGCAAGACTCAGGGTAACATAAATACGTCTCTTTGATAATGAACAATTTTAGTTCATGTTCTTTAGACCATTAGTATTTGCAGATGTTGAAATTCAAAGTGAAATAATAGTTTTTTACTTGCAAAATTTGCATTATCTTTCTAGAGAGATTCATGTACAAATACAGTGTTAACATCTATATATATATATATATATATATATATATTTATTTTTTTCAACTTCAACCAAATATTAGCCAAAAAACTACCTAATATTCCTCTTCCAATCTAACTTGGCTCAGTTTTTCTCTCTGGCACAAGCCTAAAGTTTTTGTACTACGATGGGTGATCTTCCTGCTGTGAAGGAAAATGGAAAAAGTGCTCATTATCACCCCTCTTTGACTTTGATTCTAGGTGGCCGACATCATGTTTATGCATAATGTGCCGTCCTTAATTAGGGATGGCAATGGGACAGAGAAAGGGTAGAACGGAGCAAGTAAAGAGTCTAACAGGGTGATTGGATTGGATTCGTGTTATGATTTGAGGAACTAATCAACAGAGTTAAAATCATAAATTAAAATTATTATTTGATTGGATTCGCATTCTTTACTTTCAATAGAGATTGATTTGATTGGATTCGCATTCTTTACTTTCAATAGAGATTTCTTGTATATCGAGTTATCATAGACTCAAAATCTAAACATTAGTATGAATAGCCAAAGAAACAATTCGAGATCAAATATTTTTTGCTGAAACTTGAGATTTCCTAGCCATCACTAATTTCAAACTATGATTGATTATCAACCAAACAACTATGCATCAAAACAAGCTAGTCAAGATCACTTATCATTTTGTTCTGTTTGGACTTCATTTTCAATACTTGGTAATCCTAATTCCTATGCCACAAATAAAGAGAAATAAACCTTCTTCTAATTTAGTTTTTCGTTCCAATTCCATGTAACAAGACTTTGCTGATCAAACCTTTGGTTTCTTCATTGGTGGCGGCATATTTGGCATTGAAGAAGCTGAAGCATTAGTCTTTTCCTGGCAGTGATCTGAGTCCTTGACTCCACTAGAAAAACAAATGGTTTGTAGAGAGGTGACACAACACTCTTGCCAATTGAGATGAGTGAGGTCGTTGACTGTTTCATCGAGAGAAACAAAAGCTTCTGATGAAATCTCTTCTTGCAATGTGGAACGTTGTAAATCCATTAACTCAATGGTGTTCACTGCATCAGCCAGAACTTTCTGTATATTTTAGCAGATCAAAGAACTCAGAATTTGAATTAACAGCAACTACTGAAATTTGACAAGGTAAGCAGCAGTTTAATTTGAGATTTGAACATTGTGAACTATGAACTTGACCTTTTGACCCTTGATTTTCTTGAATCCGTGCATGCTGATGATCTGCAAAAGTCATCAACACATAAGAATGGAGAATGAATTCCAATTCTGCGCTGTATTCACTCTTCAACTTGATTTAATTAAAAATTGAGCAACGCGTATCATGAAATTGACAATTCAAACATCAAAATGATAAACTTGAATTTCACACAGTTACATCATTAATGTTGGTTTCATACTGGCAAAACAATTACAAGAAACACATCCGAGTAAGCAATAAGGGTTAATACCGAAGTACTGAATACTGAAACAAGCAATCAGAACCCCACGGTATAATTCACTAAATGAAATAGTGAAAGAAAATCTCTACACATTCACAGATTCAGAGACAATCAATACTGAAAAAGGCACTTCTGCACACTAAAGCTCCCATGGTGTACAAGGGTCTATTATATGCACCCTTAGCCTACATTTCTGCAAGAGACTATTTTCACAGCTTGAACCCAGTAAGAAAAAATTGTGATAATTTTCTATAGTTACTAGATTAAAGTTAGAACTTCAAAGCATATAGCTACCTTGAACCTGAGATTGTATACCAATTCTGCTCTGAATTCATGGCTTCAACTTGACTTGGTAAACAATTGAGCAACATATCATGAAATGGACAATTCAAACATCAAAATGATGACGAATAATAAGAATCTCTAGTTTCACACGGTCACATCATTAATCTCTGATTTCATACTGAAAAGAAACTTTGGGGTAAGAAGTATGGATAAACACCCAAGCGATACTGAAAAATACGTTCAAACAAGATGATCTCCATGAATATTATCAACGATTTACAATTAGTCAAGCAACTGAAACTCTGTGAAATCTCTACATGTTCGCACACATTTTAAGAGAAGTAGAAATACCGCATTGAGATTAGCGATTGTGAAATCTAATTGCTTGTTACATTACAACATAGAAACAATCATTCCCACAGCGTATAAAACAGAGATTTTATCCCATTTCTGTTTCGAACTCTTCTCTTCAACTTGATTTGGTAAAAAATTCGAGCAGAGCATAACATGAAGTTGACAATTCAAACATTAAATAATTATAAATGAAAAAAAATATCTCTATTTTCACATAATCACATCATTAATCTCCCATTTCACACTGGAAAAACATATCAATACTGAAATATTACCCATATATGTCAAAACAAGCAGATCTTCGCGTATGTTATCAATGATAAAGGAATACTAATAAGCAATTGAAACCACATTGTATAATTAACTAAAAAGAACACTTCAGAGAAATCTCTAGCCGTTGGCAGATTCAGAGTGAAGTAGAGATGCCTCACAGAGATTAGTTACTTCACAACATAAAAAAGGATTATTCTCACGGCCTATAAAAAACGAGCTTTTGTTCTACCTCTCTTCCGAACTCATCTGTTGAACTTGATTTGGTACAAATCGAGTGACACATAACATAGAAATTAACAATTCAAACATTAAAATGAATACAAATAATAAGAATCTCCAATTTCACACAGTCACATTATAATTCTCTGATTTCATACAGGAAAAAAGCATCTCTGATTAAGAAATATAGATAAACACCGAAGCAGATTTAAAAATACGTTAAAACAAGCAAATAACCATGGATATTATCAACGATTTACAATTATTGAAGCAACTGATACTCTATCAAATCTCTATACATTCACACAGACTCAGAGAGAAACAGAAATACCTCATTGAGAGAGTGAAATAGAGGTAAATTTTTAAGGTACTAGATTGAAGTTAAAACTTCAAATCATATAGCTACACTGAAACAGAGACTGAATTCTAATTCTTTTCCGAACTCATCTCTTTAACCTGATTTGGTTAAAATTCGAGCAACACAGTTGACGAAATTGACAATTCAAACATCAAAATGATTACAAATAATAAGTACCTCTATTTTCAGTCACATCATTGATCTCCGATTTCATACCGGAAAAAAACAGCATAGTGTAGTGATTTATGGATAACCGCAGAGCAATCACAACTGAAACCACACTAATCCACTTTACAAAACACTGTAGAGAAATCTCTACACGTACAGTTTGCAGATTCAAAAGAGAAGGAAAGTGATACCTGATGGAGATTAGCGACAGTGAGATGGAGTTGTTTGTTACTGTTAACGAAATCGAGGTACTTCTCTAAGATCAAATTCTGTGATTTGCTCTTCATTCTCAATCTACTTTCCACCATTTCCATCTCGTGGGTGTGTAGTTTGAAGTTATAGTTATCCAATTTGCCGCCACAGCGGTAGAAGCAAAACACGCGTTCTAACCAGCAAAGAATTATTTATCTGCTATATATTGAATTTATGTGGCACAATAGACTAAAATAAATATATTCGCTTCAGCAAAAAGTGAGACACTAGCGTCTGAAGCTTCGCAACTTCATATATTCATTTTTGAAAGTGTGACTTTATGAAGGTTGAACATCAGACATTTTTTGTGTGATATTTAAATTAATTTGCTCATATAAAAATTTAGACATTCGTCTATTGTTGCCAAAAATAATTGCTATGTGTCTAAATAAAAAAAAAGTGTGTGTTTTTTACCTGAAAGTTATCCAATAGTAGTATTTGTGAAAAGAAAAAATATAAAGGGATATTTCTTAAATGGGGTGACCAAAATAGGAGACTTTATAAAAAATTTACATTAAGTTCAAAATGACCTTAAAATAAATTGATTTTGATATTTTATCTTCATTAAAGTCTTGCAAAATTGACTTCTATAAGAGGTGGCCTTGATTTTTTGGTCCTCTTATTCTCCTCCTCCTCCTCCTCCTCTTCCTCCTCCTCCTCCTCCTCCTCGTTGTCATCTAAGTGTGTTTAGCGTATATCAGGTAGAGAACTTGACACATCACCTTCGTCAGGTGTCCACAAATTGAAAAAGGCTAAGTCATTTTATTTTTCAATAGGGAAAAAGCATCAGTGCTCTTTTGAACTATCATCATATCTTTAATTATACATTTTTTCTCTTAAAATGTTCTATTATTACTTTAAAGCGGAACAAGTATACCCAAGTGTAACGAATTTAGTCTCTCTCTTTGAGGTATGTGAAAGACCAAAAATTAGTTTAATAGCTTACTAATATGGATAGATGTCATTGTTTAAGTGAATATTTTAGAACTAATTAGTGCACACAATTAATTAACTTTAAATTTAAACATATATTTTAAAAATTATTTATCTTTCTTTTTTTGTGATGTAAAGTCAATTTTTCCCTCTCTAATAAAATTGGATATTTAATTAATTAAATTATAATTAATTATTTTAAAAAAAATTATTTATTTACCTTATGTATTAACTTATGATTCTTTTCTTTCTTTCTTTCTTTCTTTTTTGGAAAAAAATATAATTTAATTTTTAATTTGTTCTCTCATACCACTGGTAATGAAAATAATATTTAGTGGTAATTAACTATCATGTACTCCCTTAGTTTTAGTGCATATGTTTGAGTTTGAAACTTCAAGAAACTTGACAACCTCCTTTTTTATTTGATAACTCTCTTTTCATTGTGATCTAACAAAAAAAAAATCTTTAATAATTAATATTTTAATAATATTTTAAATATTTCAAGCTGGATCATTTATTAGTAAATTAACCTTAATAATTAGCACGCAAAAATGCATGTAAATAAATTGAACTTGATAAATGAAACGTAAAATAATATTTCACTTGTATTACATATTAATTAGATTGACTAACATCATTATGAGTTTTATTAAACACTAAGATAGGCAATTAACTTATAACTTCACTGTTACCTTTTTAAATAAATGATCATCATATATTATTATTATTTTTTTTGAATTATGTGGTCAATTGACTTGAAAATGATAAAGAATATTGTTGAGGTCTACTAATTGATGTTATTTTTTAGGCATTACATATATAGTGTGGAAAGTGAGTCTTTTTTAAGAATAATTAATTATAATCATACCGTATATACCACATTTCACTAAAGAGAAAAAAATGACTTTATTTCACAAGAAAAAAAGATAAATAATTCTAAAAATATCTATTTAAATTTTATTAATTAACTATTGTATTAATTAATTATATATGTCCAATTTAAAAAATAATATGTGTTCATATTAATGAGATTTTAAGTTAGTTTTGATCTTTCACATACATCGAACATAGTGAGTACATTTTCTACTCTCAAGGATGTATTTATTTTATTTTTAAGTAGATAAAAAGGGTAATGGAACATTTTAAAAGAAAAGTGTATAATTAAAAATGTGGTAATACTTCAAGGTGGTACTTATGCCTTTTTTCTTTTTTGTAAGTCTCAGATGAGTTTTGTTCAAAGATTTGTATTTTTCATGTTGTTGAGTTCAAATGGTAACACTTGAACCAAATGAACTATTTATGGTGCTTTGATTGAACAATTAGTTGTGCATCGTAATTTAGTACCATAGCAAAAAAGTTGTTGCATTTCGAGTTTGTATGAACAAGTTATGGTTTTTTAAGTAAAGTTAGCCATTACGGGTGTTGGTGCGTTGCCATGCAGAAAAAGGTTTGAAGGTGCGAAAATGGATCTGTATGTGCGGAAAAAAAAACACTGGAGCAAAGGTGGGTTCCATAGGTGCGGAAATCTTGAGTGGTTAAATTTCATATCTCGATCATTCACTAAAAGTTGATTTTTGGTAGTAAGGAAGCTTCAATTAAGTTTTTGATGTGTTTTTCTCGTATTAACACTGGGTACGTGATTTTATCTTTATTTTTTTTTTCATTTTCGATGAACACCGATTGATTTACATCTTTGATTTACAAATTTGATGAAAAAATTAAGAGTATGAGCCCAAAAATAAGAATTGAAATTCGTTGATCTGAGGGTCGATCTATGATTTTGTTTTGTTATGTAATCTTTAAATATTTATATTTTAATTTTAAAATATTAAATTAATTTAATCCAATTTAACTTAATTTGATCAAATTACGAAAAGCAAAATGTAACAACTATTGTAAGATGAATGGAGTAATCTTTAAGTTAACATATTAGTCTCTCAACTACAAATACGATCACACAAGGCATATGTATCTATCGAGCTATCATTGATACATATTTAGTTATATATTTTGTATGTTTAAATCATTATATAATCATTATATTTTTTTCATTCTAATTTACGTGACATTGTTCGGATCTCGAGAGACAAACCTCTTAACTTTGACTATAAATTAGGATACAAAATCTTTGAATTTTTTGAAATAAAATTAAATATTTGAGAGCTATGTAGAATGTATTAAAATCAGCAATTTAAAATACTTAAAATATATATTTAAAAAATCATGGTTAAAAAACAACTCGAATAACTCTTGAATTCCAAATCATGCCATATATATTGGGACATAGGGAGTAATTTTATAAGATCTCTAATAAGTATTATAATTTTGATCTAAATACATTTATATTGATTAAAATAAAATAACGACTGTTGTGATTTTCTATTCTTACATTTAAATTAAATAAAATTGAAAAAGGATAATTAGAACCTTGTGTAGAAGAAAAAAAAACGCTCTCTTAACTCTAAAACCCTAAAAGCGTTAACTTAGTGTGCCTACGTTCATTGGTGGCAATGGCCACCATGGCCGATGGTCAACCCCCAATGGAGGGAGAACCACACACCAAGCACCCTATTATATGTAAGCACATTTAAACCCACTCCTATTATAACAAAATCTATCTCGTTCAAACCAATGTCGTGCCTTCGAGATCTCAAAGAAGAAAGCAGGCTGCACAGGCTGTTGGTTTTTTACAGCAGTTCAGCCAACATAGAATGGCTTCGAACATCACTCGATATGTGTTTAGAGTCCGTATTACGCAAATGAGATATGTACACACAACTGAAACAATATTTCTGAACTCAATGGACCAATTAAAATCCGGACACGAGGCCGTTTCAAAGAAATATTGACCAAGTCAACACTTACGCCTAAAGAGCCCAAAACTCCAACCAACAACTTAAAAACATATCCACAGCCTCGGGAAGTGAACCAACACCCGACCTAACTCAAAATTGATATTCTGAGCTGATGGAGAAATTGAATTTCCGATAGGATGCTCCGACCATCGAATGTTGACCTAAATCAAATATTCAACTATTGGCCAACTGAAAACTCACAAAATAAGATACTCACACCGAAAGCTCCTAAAACCCGACCAAAGGTACCCTGGAGCTAATGAACTATTGGAATTCAATTTCGAGTTGTATTGAAGGAATATTGACTAAAGTTAACGAGTACCTAAGCATAGGCTCTACAACAGGGAATTCAAGACAACTCTCAACCGAACCGCTAGGGAACCAAACTATCGGTCCCAGCAGGTCATAACTGACTTGGGAAAGCTACCGGAACGCTCTAGAATACAGAAAAACATGATACCCGCTGGAATGACCGTAAGGGTCATTACAATATCACTACTAAAAAGGACTTTCGTTCCTGAAAATCAAAACAAAACGAAGAGGAGGAAAGAAAAAACTCCAAATCAAGGAGACCAAACCCCGCACAGGTGTCCACATAGACTTTATTAACTAGAAAACTATGACAACAAGCTAACCACAAACCAACTGATTCCCTTAGCCGATCATCTTGGAAGGATCACAATCTCTCTCAAAAGTTAAAACCAAAACCGGAGTTAAACCATTGTTCTGTAGAACACCCCGAAACTCACCAATACAATACCACAATGTTGCTCAACTACGAAACTGAGAAAACCACCCCAACGAAGGTTGAAGAACATACCCAGTCTATAAATCCCCAAATCCAAAACTATCCTCCCAACTACTTAACAACTCCGATGGTCACAGCCAAGGCGTTCCATAACCAAGCTACACTGCGGAATACCCACAGTGCTCCTAGAATTGGGTTTGAGTTGTACAACCTGAGAATCCAAGCAACATCCGTTATACTATCACATCTAGCGAGGCTCCAAACTGCTCCCGAAACAATATGAGTTGAAAGGAGAGTACAAATTGGACATTTAAGCACAACACATCTGTTGATTAGGGCCATATGGAAGATTATGTGAACTTACTATCAAATTCAACCTTTTACATTCTCATCGTAATAGATCGTGTACTATGAGAACCTTGAAGTGGGATCCTCTCTTTGATCTGGAAAAAGAGACATCGATTGCAATTGCATGGATATCATTCCCATCACCCACCTATCCCAACTTTTTTTAGCAATGAAATAGTTTTCTCATTAGTAGCAGCAGTGTGTAAATCAATAAGTGGAGAATCAAACAAGACCAAGTTGTGATAGAGTCAAGGTGTAAGTTGATTTGCTAGCAGAATTTTGGAAGAGAATTGGAATTGAAATGAGGGAAAAGAATGAGGAAATCAAGGAAAATGGGTGAGAATCATGTATGACTATGTCCCTAAATATTGTAATACATGCATGATACAGGGTCATAATGAGAAACAATACTTTGTTGAGCATCCTGAACTCTATCCTAAGAAGGAGAAACCAATGTGGAAGGGAAAGGGACAAAAGGTGTAGAAGAATAAGGAACAAAAAATGTACAAAAAGGGAGGGGATAGTGAGACTGATAAGGGTAAACAACATAAGACAGAAGTGGATCAAAATAATAGTGACAATGAAAATAAAAAAGGAAATTAAGGAACAAAGAAATAGAAAAGGACGGAGAAGGATACAACAAGGGAAATGGCAGCAGGATCAAAAAAAAGTAATGTGGCTCAACCTGAAAAAAAATATTATGGGAAGTGAGAGTACCACCACAGCAAGAAAATAGAATTTCAAAGTAGGCAATAGCAAATATAAGGAAGAACTATCTTATTTAGTGCACCAAATCTAATGGAAGAGTCAGAAGAAGCTACTCAAAGGATAAAGTACACAGAGAAGAAAGAGAACATTGATGAAAACACTAATCAAATCAGTAAAGCTGGTGATCTATCGCCAAGACATATAGATAGCTTAAAGAATGGAAAACGGAGTCTAAATCGGTCATACCTCTTCAGGTACCTCAAGTGATCAATGATGAACAAAGCCATCTTTTGGGATATTCGATTTAATGAAACTAAATAGAAGGCATCATTATTCATTTATAGCCCTGATGAAACCTTCTCAGGATTCACAGGAGCTTGGACAATATAGAACAAAACTGGGATAAATTGAAATGCCTTAATAGGCTGGCTGATTTATGAATTGCCATAGAATCGAAGATAAGGTTTATATTCCCTCCTTGATTTTATTTCTTGTTACTTATATTAAGGCCGGGGATTGTTGCTCAGCTCCTAACTGATACCCGTGCACCTAATTTATTAGAACCCTAAGAAGATAACGACCTTCCTTGCAAATTTTAAGATAAGATGTTGAAATTCAACAAAGATTTTCAAGTCTCACAAAGAGGCACAATTCTTCACATATCAAAAACTAGTTATGAAATCCTAATATTCTATCATTTATTCTAAGAAATAAAGTAGCATAAAAAGATCCAATTACCCTTTGCAAAAATTACAGGTTAATTAAATAGTAGAGTACTAAATATATTAAATATCTTCAAATCACTTACATTAATTTCATTTTCATTCACGAAGCTTGCAATGCTTGAAGATCCTTAGCTTAACTTCCTATGAAAGAACTCTTTTAAGTAGTGTTACTTCGATCTGCATCATTTTCATTCTTCAAAAGAATTTTTCCTTGAATTCGCCACTACATAAAAAAGAGATAAAGATCTATATCACTCCTGTTCTTCAAAAGAATTTATCCTTGAATTCACCAAACCTACATTAAAAAAGATATAAATCACTGATATTGAAAATTCTATGGAGCAAATACTGACTTTGTAAGCATTATCTCCCATGTTCTCAAGCTATTGAAAATGTCCATCTCCTCTTCGCATAAGTTTATTGTTTCTTCTGCTTGAAAATCTTTTCTTCCTAAAATGCGACTCTTATTCGTCCATTTTTGACCTTCTTAATTTGTATTCTTTATTTCTCACGGATGCTCTTAATAATTTTTGCCTTAACTTTTGCATCTATACTCACAAAATAACATATTTAATAAAAGCGTTAAATATAATGCTCAAGAGATTAAAGCCATAAACACACTTAAAAGAGGTTATACTAATAGATCTATGAATGTAGTTCTATTATATATGAAAAAATTAATGACAATTGTTCCTTCCATAAAGTTAACTTTTTTATAAAGAGTTAAATTTAATAAACATCATATTATTATTATTCTTATATAAAAATAAATTTTAGTTTTAGCATTTATCTGATAAAACATCAAAACACAGACAAAAGGTGCATTTTCACAATGAAAACGCTACATTTTTTTTAATTTTCTTTGGAATAGGTTAATTGCTAGAAATAAGAACGAGTGAATCTAGTTTTACTTTAATAATTTGATTTTTGAAATTTATTATTTTTAACTGATTTTTCAAATTATTTTTTATCTAATTTGCATATCCGAAACTTTATCTGGTATATGATAGGATGCTATCAAATACTTATAAATATATCGGTAATTTTAGTTTTTTTTATATTTTTTTTTATATACATATATATAATAAAAAAAAAAGTGTTTCTCGTTGTAAATCATAATTACCCTTAACATTAATGATAAATTCGTTTACATTGGTAACCACTGTAAAGCAAAAAGATTAAAATCACTCACTTTAATTAATTAATAGTTAAAATAAAAAACATTTTAAAAGATTTGAATTCCTAATTCTTAACGAAGGAATGAATAAGTCAGGATTTTCTTGACACGTGTCGACAACCCACATCCTCAAAAAACCAGCTGAACTCTCTCTTCACGTTTTTCCGTTTCCAACTCAAACAAAATTCCTCTAAACTTTCTGTGCTTTTTGTCCAAAATTCCTCTTGTAAAGTTGTAATTTAAGAATTCTGCTGGAAAAAATAAATAAATTACCCCTGCAATTTTTGAACTGTAAGTTTCTCTACTTCAACTCTAGTAGTAAAAAAGAAAAAGAAAACGAAAATTTTGTAATTTGATAGGCAGTGTCTTAATCTGATAAAGGTTTATGTATATTATCCATAATTGCTTTGTTGCTTTGTGGGTATTGTTTCTTGATCATGATGGTGATGATTTTTTAATGTTTACCTAGGTGAAATATAGTTTTTTCTCCTATTTTTTTTGTTATGACCTTGGTGTTAAAGCAAACTTTCAACACCTAGGTACTGCCACCTTCCGCCAGCAACAGTTAGCATATAGTTATGTCATCAAGGCTTGAGAAAAAAAATTACGTATTGGTGTTTTTTGCTGGTTTTTTTTTTTTTGTTTTTGCTCCTCGTAATTCTCAACTCAATTCATTGATCACTAGCCACACCCTTTGAATTAAGTTTTTCCCCTAAATATAGCTGTTTTCTTTTGTGGGGTTTTCTTCTTGTTCATGAAGCTGATGATGTTTACTTGTATTTGTGAAGAAATTTATGGGTTTATTTTATTTTATATAGATTTTTGGTGGTGGGTTTTTTATACTTTGTATTTTGTGTTGATCTTTTTGATAGCATAGGATGGATAGAAGTATCTTCTGTATGTGAAATTATAAGGTTTTAGGTAAAGTAGTTTGCTTTCTGTTATGTTCTGTTTTTTGATGATTTATTTCTTGGGTTTGGAATGCTTTTGTTGGAAATTTGGTATGCGGTGTAGTTTGTGTAATAAGAAAGCTCTTCAAAGTTAAATCTTTTTGTTGGCTTTGGAATCTTGATAGCTGCAGATATTCCCTTCTGTCCATGTGTAGGCCAAAAGTTCATCTAAATACATGAAAGAAATGTTACAAAAGAAATTATACCTATGCAAGTCTTTTAAGCAGTTCTAAGTTTTGTACCGCATAGCTATTCAGTTAAGGAACCCGCACTTTGCTGCCATCATCATCTCATAAAAGTTCCTTCCTTGTCTTCTATGTAATTGTCAAAAAATTGTTTTTCTAATGGATTTGTCAAACAATGGCCAAAAGTATCAAATTGTTGGAATTTGGGGAGAGCTTATCTGGTGAGCCTAGTGAAATGATTTCTCTTTGTGATTGGTAGACCTTTCAGCCTTGTTAGTATACTTTTACTGGTAAGTATTCTGCGGAATTATTAGTCGAGGTGTGTGAAAGCTAGCCCGGACGCCACGGTTATCTAACAAAATACAAAAAGGGATAGTAGTAATTCGGATCATCCTACTATTAGAATCCTTAATCATCCAGATAAAAAAGAGCTTGTGCTACTTGAGTGCTAATTCAAAGCGTTCTGATTTTGTTTCAAGTTTTGTTTAGAAGATTTTCTGCTATAGTGATACAATTTAAGTAGATGATGAATATTATTTTGCTAGAATTACCCAAGCATGGCTATATGGATCCTCTAGTCCATGTTGGCATATGGCTTCATTAAGCTCAATATTCTATGTTTTACAAACCGTAAGTTTAGTATTCTATATTCTGAAGATTCACCATAACTTGATTAGTTTATGTTGTCTATTGACCTACCGTAACCCTCCTCCTTTATCGAGGCTTGGGACTATCAATGTGAGCTAGCTCACACCGGGAATTTATTTTGCTAAAACTAAATGTTTGTTCGAATCTATGTTCTCCGTGTGAAGTTTGTTACGGAGTAAATGTTGATTTGTATCTTGTTTATGTTGGGGCATGATTTTGACATCAGTAGGATAATTTACTAAAAAGGGGCCGATGGGCATTATTTTTATTGATTGAAGTTGGTGAATACTCCAGCTTAACAGAATTAAATAATTTATGCAGCTCATACAAGTTCTAATAGGGAAGTATCTTGTTGACTGCAGTTGAAAGTTATATCATCTTGCAGCACTAACTTCATTGAATCTGTGGAAAGTTGTCAAAGTGTTATGCGATGGATATGAAAGGTATATCGTGGGTTGGAGATATATACCAGAAATTTGAAGCTATGTGTTTGGAGATGGAAGAGGCTATGTACCAGGTAAAATTTACCCCTGTCTCTTACTATTTGACTGTTCTTCCCTTTTTTCGGGTTCTATTAGCAAGGTCATAATTGAGCTTTCCTCAGCAAGGCCATTTTCTTACTAGCTGGTAGTTTGACCCTAGAGCACTAGGAACTTTTGAATAAATTGAACTTTGATCATATTCAAACAACCTCAAAAAGGAGATTCAACACCAACCATAAATTGCAGATGTTGCTATACTTACCATTCCATGGGGCTTATTTTTCTCCGAGATACCTAATAAATCACATGTAACTTTGGGTACTCAATGTATAGGTGCTTGCATCTCTTTTTAACTAGAGAAAAGACATTCATTTTACTAAGAGGGAAGGATTGAGAAAGACTATACAAACTTTCTCCTTATTCATTGCCCTTACTTAACATTTCAACTTCTCTCAGTGATTAACAAATTTCTAGAATTGGCGAAACCTATATATTCTAGTATCGCAGTAGGGTGATAGCTTCGAACATCAAATTCTGTCTCGCAAGCATTTGCTGCCTATATTTATTGGCGGAATGGCATGGTTACTGAGGATTCATATGGATGAATCCAAGAATATTTGAATTGAGTCATAATAGTAGGAGTAGTAGTAGTTGGTGTTGTGGTACTGTTGTTGCCTAATCAGGGGACTATTCTCTTTTTAACAAAATAAAGCATTTATTTCATTTTTTCCATTCACATGAGATTTATGTTTGCCACTGTTCGAACTCCTAAGTAGGTAAATTATGTTGCATTGGAAAGATGGTGTGCTTATCATGTTAATTTATCAAAAGGAGTACATACGACATCCATGGTTGTTTGTTAATCAATTCTATTAATTATTTCGGATCAATTGCACCTTTAAAACTGTTCATATCTTTAATGTGTAGTACGTTTAGTCACCTTGCACCACTTTGGTCAATTAAATATTCACCACTATAACTGATCACTTGGTGTATCACAGGATACTGCTAGATATGTTGAGAATCAGGTGCAGACTGTTGGTGCAAGTGTCAAGAGGTTCTATTCAGATGTGATGTTAGACTTGCATCCTCCATTCAACATAGATCCGGTGAAAGTCGCAGCTGCTGACTTGTCTCCTAACCCATATGCTCACACTGAAATCAGAAAGAAGCTGAAAGCGAACCTTAAAGGAGGATACCCTAGGGAAACTAATAAGGAATTAATTGATGATACTCAAGTGATCAAGGGTAAGGATAGTGATTATCGATCATCTTTTTGTGGCAGGGAAAATTTAGCCACTATTTCCATCATTCAATCCATCAGAGCTGCTAATATTTTTTTTATGATGTGACAGGGAAAAGCAAAAGTGGAGGAGTTTATAGACGTCAAAGTGTTGGGATCAAAGAGATTGTTAGAGACAGTCATCCTCCATCTAAGAAGTCAGATGCTCTCTGTCTCGTATCAGGGAATGCAATTAAATTGTCCACAGATTCTAAGGTTAGGGGAGGTTTTGAAGTGGCATCTGACCACATGACCATGACTTCGCCCTTGGTGTCAGTTAAAGGACGTGATGTTTCAGAAGCACAAAAGGAGGTTTACAACCATGTTAAGAAGTCAAATGTGCCTGCAGCAGATATATCGATTAATGCTGCAAATTCTGACACGAGTTTATCAGTTGCCAGTGTTGGGCAGCACCAAGCAGATCTCATAAACACTTCTTCTGTTGGTGACGTGCAATCAGACTCTCATGGTAAAAATGTCTAGCAGTATCCCGTTTATTTTTATGTTGTTTTATTTTTCTCTCTCCTCGTCTTTATGTTAACTCCTGCTCCAGCAGCAGATGGAGGTACACACAAGGAGTTGGCTGGTGAGACTGGATTAAAGATGAGCAGTAACACTCACGATGGTAATATTGCCTGTAAGGAGATCAATGAGTCCTGCAAAGGTACTTACAATAGTCGCTAGTAGAAAACGATCTTTTCTGTTCTCTTTTTTGCTTCAATTTTGATGGACTCACTATGATATTATCTTGAAGACTAGCTTTCATCAATTGCTGATTCATAAAATGATGTTATAATTCTGCCTGAGTTGACAGTATTATGTAAGAGTATATCACCAACTATGGACTGAGTTGACAGTTCTATTCAATGAACTGTTAAATTGAACTAAACTAGTACAATAATTGAAAGACTTAAATATGTGATTAGGAATACTTTTTCAACAACATACCTAGTGTAATCCCGCTAGTCGGGTCTGGGGAAGGTAGAGTTTATGCAGGCCTTGGCCCTACTTCGTGGAGATAGGGAGGCTGATAAACCCTTTGCTTAGAATAAAACATTTCCAAGCAGTTTGAAGAAAAGAGAATACAGAAATCTTAGTAACAACGACGAAATAATGTGAAATGGAGAACAGTACACAACATACAAAGGAAAGAACAGTAATGAAATTGAAAACCAAATAATGGATAATTGAAGCACAAAAAACAGAGGTGATAATAGAAACCGAACAACGAGAAATTACGAGAATAAGGCTAATACCCCACTGGTAAGAAAGAAGGTCCAAGTACGACCCTCAATCCATATGGGTCACCTTAATAGGGCATCCCACTGATAAGACCTTTTCATTGACACTATCTGTGTCATCCCACCTCAAGGCAAAAGGGCCCTTATTTTTTCTCTTTTCTTTCTACGTAGTACCTTCTTTCAGCCAATGAATCGAAGCAATACTTCTGCACCTGACCAACATGCTCCTGCTTTTCAGATATTTCCATTCTGATTCCCGAAAGTTGCATCTTTCTCCGATACTTTTCTCAATTCTTTGTTTGTGTTTGTCGTCATTTTCTTTACAGAAAGTTCAGATAGATTTTGTTATGCTACATCCGAGAAGTATGACTTGTTCGAGTCCGATTTGGAAATTGTTGAGCAGTGTGATGAATCAAAGTTGGAGGAAACATGTGTTCTGGTTGAAGTGGACAGGCATCATATTCCAGAGGGCTCAGTCAAACGGAAGTCTTACAAGGTCCCCTTTCCCACACTTTGTCCTTCCTCCTTTCTCTCTTGTTGTATTTGGTATTTCTTGCTTTTTATCTTGGCATAATACATAAACAATCACTCAAACTTGGCCACTGCTGACAAGTAAACACTTCAACTTTGAATATGCACATCTAGACACCTCAACTCGTCTCCAATGTGTCACTTGAACACTCTAACTTACAAAATGATCATCTTGACACCTTCAAATTATGTGTCACATCAAAGTCGGACGTCCACGAGACACAGTGTGGACATATTGGAGTGTTTAGTTGTTAGGTGAGTTGAAATGTTTACATGTGGTGCACCATTAAAGTTGGAGTGCTTACTTGCCAACTGAGACGAAATTAAACTGTCTTTTTATGTATTATGCCTTTTATATGTGTATGTTTACTGTTGATTTGTTGTGGAGGACGAGTTGTTTCATTGAGAATGTGCGCCTTTAGATGTAATTAACAGTTCCGTTGTCTTCTCAGAAGAAGCTCCAGAAAGTGTTTTAAGTTTCAAGTATTGAATAACAAGTGACAATGACAAGGAATTGTAAATTAGAACTTCAAAAAGACACAATTTTCCAATCAAATACTCACTGAGGCAATAATGGGAGGCTGAAACACTTGCTTTATCTTTAGCTTTTCA
>JBDJHY010000014.1:4780303-4790760 GCA_039654485.1 Withania somnifera | reverse complement strand
GTTGTGTTAGCAGGACGCTTAGCCTGCAAACCACCTTTCTTTCTAGGGTATCTCAGCTCCTTTAAAAAATAAAAAATCTTCCAGTCTTTCTTAGTTTCTTACCGGCTGAATTCCCAGTATGCACATCTGACTCAAATCATTCGCCATCAGATCTTTTGTGAGATTCTCTTTTTATCATCTGTACGAGGTCCTGAACAACTTCTGACATAAGTGGCCTGAATTCTGGCTCATGCTGCACCAGAGTTAAAAAAGTTGAGAGAAATATGAAGGCAAACCAATTCAACAACTAAGTCCTAAGAAATATCTCAAGTAACATGTAGAAAAATGATTGGCCTATACTTAAATCTTGCATAGAACAGAGGAACTTATGTCCAAACCTATTGAGATGACGGACAAGCTATCTGATCCACTAAGCTATTAGACACTTCACATTTCTAGACATTTATGTGTTACACATAAAGGCATAACAGAATAATTCACCTGAACACAGCGGGAGATTATGTCAGCGAAGAATGATAGTGATTTAATGGGGTATCTTCCACTGAGAGAAGGATCAACCATCCTTGTCAAGAGATCAATATCGTGTAGCTGAGGGATTGCCCACCTGACCAAGAACTGCTCTCCTCGACTCCGTGTCCTGAATATGATATGCAGGTGAGTTAGCTGAGTAAGGAGGAAGACCTACATTAGCTCAATAGTATGCAGAAGGGCTTTTTACCGGTCATATGACATTCTTCCGGTTAATAGTTCCAGCATCACCACGCCAAAACTGTAAACATCACTTTGGGAAGTGTAAATCCCTGACTCAAATTCTGGAGCACCATAGCCATATGTTGTGAGAAGTTGTCCCGACAACTGAAAAATCAGTACAATGTCAACTTGATATAGTTTTTAACATACCTTAAACTGAACATAAAAATAATCAAACCCAAGACTAGGCAAGACCACTTTATCAAATGAACAACAAATGATGGCAAGGTAGCAAAAGATAGATGATCCACATGAATCCTAGAACAATTTTCTGATGATATAGTGACATCATCAGAGGAGCTCCTTCACCATTTGGTTTTACTTCTTTAAAGAATTAATGAGGTTTCTCACAGAAATGAAGCCGTATTTCATGTTTCCAATAATCCAATAAAGAGACGACAATATAGCTTCCGTAAGAACAAGGCCTTGGAAAACCCGACAATGTCATACTGTTCTCACCAATCCCCAGAAAGTTGGGACTTGGGAGTTCTTCCAATTTGACAGCGAATAAGGGAACTTTCTTGCACCATCTTAGATATGCAGAAGTAAAACCTACCAGTGAATAATTTAAACAACCATTTTCTAATGTCAGTAGTTATTTTGTCCAGTGGGGGATGAAGACAAAAAGGCAAGTCCATTAGTCAAAAGGAGCTGGAGTGCTTTTAGTGTTTTCGCATGATGCCCCCCCTTCCCCGCTTCAAGTGCATTTATTACTTACTTAGATTTGTATTGGAAAATCTTATTGTCAAAGAAAACAAATAAACTTGAAAAAAGAGCACACTGCTATAGGGGCCAACCAAGCAGTACTTGACTAGTCTAGCAGGCCAGTCCAGTCCTTGGTTTCCAAAAGTTACAGGGAAAAGGTGGCCTCTGAGGTTCAACCTATCCTCTCTGGTGCAGGTCGAGAACCAACCATTTCCCAAAAGTTTAACTTTAATTCACTAACAAGAACTCATTCTTCCTGCTCCTTATTCCAGCATCTTGCTGAAAGCACGTTGACCATCACTACAGTTCCATTTTCAATTATATATTCAGCTTGCTTCCATCATACACTAAGGATTTATTTTCCTTTCCACTTGTAGCTCGTAGTGAAAACCAATAATCCAAGGAAGCATTTCAAGTTTTTCTACTCTATAACATTAGGGTCGCAAGTTACCTGACTCACAGCACCAGATGATACCAGTTGAGCCAAACCACAATCTGAAACATGTACAGCCAACTCATCATCAAGCAGAAGATTGGAAGACTTGAAGTTTCTGTGAATAACAGCTTGCTCGAAGGCTTCATGGAGGTACCTGCATTCCGTCGAACAAGCATGATCAATTTAAACATGGTCTAGAAGTCAAACTCACTTCTTCATGCAAATCTTTTCTAAAAATGAGAAACAAACTGCTTAGCATTTCCAAACAGTCAATTTAATTTTCTTCATTTTTTCTTGGACATGCAGAAGCAAAGAAAGGAGCGGTAATGAGGCAAAAGAAAACTACATCTGACATTTTCTATACAGTTAAGACCATTCCAGTTCATTTGTGTGGCTTTCTATAATGTAATATACACAGCACAAAGAAATTCAGCACTAAAATGAGCTTTTATTGAATTTGTCACTATACGAGAACCCAACTTATTGTTCAGCTTTTAATAGCACAGACTTATCATCTAGCATGCGCAGAAACACTTGTGATGGGTCAGTCCCAAAACACTTATACACACATGCATGGACGTGGGCGTGAGCACATAGTCCTGGGCATTGAGCCGAGCCCAGCCGAGCCAAGTATATATCGAGCCGAACCTAACCGAGATTTAAACAATACTGAGCCGAGCCCAAGCCAAGCTCAACCGAGCTTTTCTACATTTTGACAGAGCCTGAGCGCGGTCCGAGCTGAACCGAGCCCTTTTTTTTTATTAGATGAAAAATATTATTTGAGAAAGTTTATGATCGTGATTTGGTGAATATGATTAAACAAGCTACCACAAAAAGACTTACATTATTAAGTCAAGAACATGATAGTTTTAGTTATAACCAACAAATGAATATGTTAAATTAAAAATATGATTTATGACTAATCAAGCTATTCTGAATATTATCTTAAAAAAAAGATTATTTTTGCAATTTTCTTATTACTATTTCTTTTTAAATGGTGCAATTTTTGTAAAACAATATGGTATGTTTGTACTTACAAATTCTATCAAGTAAATAATGTATATTATTAAATTAAAAATTTTAATTGCATCAAGACTAATATATAGAAATGTTTATGATTTGGTAAAAAATCAATCCACATCGAACCATGAACACCCCTACTATATAGTAGACTTAAGTAGCACTGTGGTTAAAATTTACTTACGTTAAATATTAATTATATAACTATCGAATTAAAATAGTATTTTAAATTGAATTCTAATGTACATACTACTTAGTACTTGAGACTATTGAATGATAATTATTTCTTAAATCAATCCAATCGAGCCAAGCTAAGCTGGTCAAGCCAAAATTTAAGTGAAATGGATTCGACCCGGGCCGAGTTTTCGCGAAATGAGCCGAGTTGAGCTGAGCTAAATACATGCGGTCCAAGAGCTCGGCTCTTTGCCCAGCTCGATGCGCACACATGATGTGCATAACTAAATGTATGTTGACTTACTCCAACGCTCTTGCAGCTCCAAGAGCCATTCTGATGCGAGTATTCCATGAAAGTTGTTTCTTGAATTCATCATCAGAATGCAGTGCATCTTGTAGTGTCCCATTACTGCAATACTCATAGACCAGAAGTCTTTGACCATGCTCTGCACAATAGCCCATCAGCTCAACAACATTAGCATGACGAATTCTGTCAATATTGTTTACTAGGTCAAGAAACTCATCATCCTTTAGTTGATCGCAAACTCTTTTGTCCAGCTTTTTTACAGCAAGCAACTGCAGACGGATCCAAAAGGAGCATGTGTCAGAAGTGAATTGTTGCAAACTTAAATGTGGTGGTGCACAGTGCAAGAGAAGGAAGCACAGTAAGATTTGCATGCCAGAGAAATGCACATACATCATATGAAACCTCATGGACATAGAGATACTTTGATAGTTAAGATTATCACCAGAAAAAAAAAAAAGATGCAGTAGTATCTGGTTGTTCCTCTTACAAAGTGAGACAAAAGTTAGGTAGAAAACATACTCAGTAGAAAACATACTCGCTAGAAAAATAGTAAACTCACAATTTTCATTTTAACAAATTTAAAATAGATTTCTAGGACAAGAATTCGTCCATGATGGTTACTGGAATAAAAACCAGTTGAAGATTAAGTTTAAAAGGAAAAAACCAGAAGAAACTTATAGGGATAATATAGCAATTCCAACTTTTGTGGTTAAGCAGATCTAAACCACCTAAAAGTAATTCAAGAAACACTATATCAGATACACTATGTAGAACTCATTTGAAGATTTGCCTAAGTAGTGCTCTAATTTAGGATATAAGAAGGTAAATTTTCCATAAATAAACCCTCCTTGCATACAATTGTGCTTGTATCACCACCATTCTTAATAAAACTAAGTAGTCTTAACAATTTAAATTGACTAAAAATTAAGAGGTAATTTTGATGCTACTTGATGATAATTTAGCAAGTAGGAACACACCAAACATGAAGGAGAACTATAAGTAAGAAGAGCGAAAAAGCTGCAAGTTTAGTCTCTAGACATAAGAAGAGCGAAAAAGCTGCAAGTTTAGTCTCTAGACAATCAAGTGGAAGTAGGAAACAACAGTTAATAAGTTGGTGCATCATAATAAATTCATGCCAATTGATAGTTATACCTTTCCATTTGGAAGCTCTAGTCTGTATAAAGTACCCAGCATTCCTGATCCCAACAGATTATCTTGAGAGAAGCTATTGGTGTATTGCTGAAGTGATGCAATTGTGTAAGATTTCACAGAAGTTAGTGGAAGTGGCCGGGTTGGAGGCTTCATTGTGGTATTTTCATCAGCTACAATTGGCTTGACAATAACCCTCTCCAATGGAAGAGTTGGTGGGAGAGGAGGCGCTGGTGGATGTGGTGGTGGCATCAAATCAATATCTAATCTACTAAGGTTTATCTCACTATTATCCTTCTTTGGCACTGCACTCTTGGTATGCACATCTACCTGCTGCTCATTTTGTGGCTTCGGAATGGGAGCCGGTCTTCTTGGTTGTTTTTTTGGTGTCACTAGGGGAGCTGTTTAACACATAAGAAACCCACTAATCACTAAAGAGTAGAAGGCTAAACTTTGCGATTCACAAACTTTCAGTTCTAAATGCAGCACAAGAGACTTCCAATCTCATGAAGATTCTAGGAGATCATTTCAAATGGCAATAGAAGAGCATTTGACCGATGTTACAAAATTGTGTATTCAGAAAAGAATCAGAATCTAAACAATCTCAAAACATGCAGGATGATTGTTAATTTAAATATAAACGTCAATCCACATCAAATGGAACCTAAAGAAAGGTGCAGTATCTTTTCTTTTTAAGTAACTGAAGTAAAAAAAGAAAAGTTAGACTTAAGAAAACAGTGACAATAGATATCATAAAATTGCACAGATATAGAGTATTTTGTGGTACCTTTCTCTATGTCATGCCCAGGTTGGACCAATGAACCGCTATCTCCAGGATTCTCTCTAGAACCCGTATAAGGAGCTATTTCATGGTGTTTGGGGGTTCTTTGAGTCTCATGCCATTTCCTGACGCACCTTGGCAGAAAGAGAAGTATTGCTAAAACCAATATTATAAATGACAAAACTGCTGCAATTGATACCCAGACCACCCTTTTAACAGAAAAAGACTTTTTTCTTCCTGTTGAACTTGATTCTACAGATCCTGATGGTCCATCAGCCTGTTTTCCGGGTTTGCTTTGAGAAGGTGGCATCTGTGCTGAAGTTGGAGACCCAGAAACAGGAGGTGATGCTGACAATGTGGGTGGAGGTAAAGGAGCAATACTACTATTGAAAAGATTTCCATCGTTTCTGCACGGAAAACAAAAGCAGCAAGAAAGACAGCATAAGCCATCACTGATGATGATTGACAAGGCATGTATCAGATGGTAAACAAAATGATCCAACAGTTTATACATCCGTCCTTGTAGTTGCACATATCAAATATGCATACCAATTTGTATCAGTTTAGTTCAGCTGAATAAATAAGACTGATGGACTTCCATGTTAATTTTTGCTTACCCAAAGTAAATTGCTCGGTATATGATTAAAGTGGTGATCTACTTCGAGTCTAGCCACCATGGAACATGAACTTAAATATTGATCAAATTTAGTCCAGGATCCAGCAAGCTAAACTAAATAACTTGCAATTTTGTCTATACAGGTGACATATATCATAACTTAGCTGTTGTATGTTTTCATATGCATATTGTACTACGGTTTGTTAATCTATCCTACGTCTGTTGTCAGTTTGGTGTCTGTATGAGTTGCCTGCTTCCAAGTTTTGAGAGACTGACCATATTATAGAAACACTGAATTTAAATGACATGCTTATCAGGATTCTTCTTTTCGTTTTTTTTCATCAGGTCAATGTCTTATTCTTACTTTTACTCATTGAGCTTTCATTTATGCTAAGGGCGATTTTGGGATTCATATCCATGTCATACATTAAGCCTATACTTCTGGTCATTTTGTACAAAATCATCTCGCAGCAGATAAGCTATGTTGCTCGGACTCTCCAAAAATGTATTTGCGCCCGTGGAGGATTACTTTTGGAGGATCCAACACGCAATCTATCGCCATTTTTGAAGAGTCCAAGTGACATAGCAAAAAATCACACCCATTTTATTAAGTTTGATATCAGCAACTTGCAAACAAGTAGTTTCTGAAAGGATTACTTTGTATGAAGCACAGCACAGACGATTCATGTGTTTAACGTAAGGAAGTATTGAGCGACAAAAGTGATATATACGGTTGTAGCCACCATCAGGTAGTATAAAAGTAAGGCATTAACAGAAAATCTTGAGCAAGTATCAAGCAACATTGAACTTGAAAAGATTTGTTTGCACGGCTTCAACATACATGTTTCTATAATACTATATCTTCTTTTGGGGGGATATGTTACATGTATTTTCAACGAATGACAAGGGGCAAAAGAATGTTATAGGTGGCCAGGGTTACATTTTAACATACAAGATGTGGACTCAACGTAAGCAAAAATGAAAGCACAAAACGAGTATAAAGCAGGAAATGAATGTACTTACTTGAAGTTGGGAATAGAAAACAACTTCTGAGGTATGGGCCCAGAAAACAAGTTGTTTTCCACATTCCTAGAAAGGACACAGGGGGAGTGCAGAGATGTTAGTAAGATATCATCATACTGGTGAACTGAATTATATTTGAGTAAAAACTAGTTTGGAAGAGTACAAATCTGCCAGTGGAAGATCCTGCAAAACATCAAGAGTTCCAGAAAGCTGATTATTCTGCAAATGTCTGGAAATCAAGAAGTTAGCTTTGTCATATTGATCAAAACTCCAAAGTAATAAACAAAGTGTGTAATAGGCCGAATTACTCACAGAGTAGTCAAGGAAGACAAATCTCCTAAAGATGGTGGCAATGGTCCACTTAAATTGTTAATTGACAAATCACTGTTGAAAGATAAATACCCAAACCAGTTATTCATATTAAAAAAAAAAATAAATGAAAGTATGTAAATGCTTTTGTTTGCTGTCATACAGATTGACCAAAGCGGTAAGGCCATGAAAGGAATCAGGAATTTCTCCAGTCAAACGATTGCCATTCAGAGACCTGACACAAAGCCAAATGCCTGAGTAGATTTTTTGTGAAGTAACCAACTTTTAATTTACACTAAAAGCTAAACTTACATAGCCGAAAGTTGACTCAGGTAAGATAAAGAAGTAGGGATACTTCCAGTGAACGCGTTAGCTGAAAGAAATCTGTCCAAGGTATAGAATATCAACTGTTTCGCTCAATACGTAAAAAGCTAGGTTTATCAATGTGTCCTCTTTCTTTTCTTTTTTTTTTTTTTTTTCTTCTCTTCTTTTCTTTTTTATTTTTGGGGAATCCTTCTTAGGTCAAATGGTAGAACTTACATATTCTGCAAGGTAACTGGCAGAATGGATGGAATGCTTCCGCCAATATGGTTGTTGCTCAGATCTCTGTCACAAGAGATAGCCATAATTACTATTCACATTTCATTACAGTAGTCTCCACTAAAGCGAGTGTCTGGTCATAGATTCCCAAATATTTTTGACAAGTCATATTTGGATGAAGTTTCACCATGTGTTTGGCCATAGTTTCTGGGAAACATATTTTCAAGTTTTTGGCCATAAAAATCTCAAAAACGAGATTTTGAACGAAAAACCACATTTTCTAATTTTTGGGATCTTTGAATTTTTGCCAAGATTTTGTACCAAAAAGTGACAAATTGTATGGCCAAACACTTTTTGCCAAGTTTGTTTCCAAAAAGTATTGAACTTTTTATTGCCAAACGAATCCTAAATTGAAACATGTAATAATATGAAAAGACATTCATACAAACAAGCTAACTTTTAACCTAGGATAGGAGATATGCTAGAAGCTTACATTGTTTTGAGAGAAGAAAATGAGCCTAAGTTATCACCAAGTTCACCTCCCAAGTTAGCAGCATTGAGTCGACTGCAAATACTAAGTAGGATTAGCATTTCAGTTCCACATCTACGAAATGTTGTAGCAATAGGGAATTCCTTACATTGTTACTATGTTCGTATTCTCACATATGACTCCTTGCCAAACTCCACTACATGGATCTCCACCAGCACCCCATCCCGGAAGGGATGGCGATCCCAGAGAAGTATATAAGTTATTAATTGCAGCAACTTGACCAATACAAAAGGAAAATTTCAGTAAAGAAATTACAAACATAAAGAAGAAAGTGCCAAAGCTGATACATGATACAATATTACAATATGGAAATCTACAATTAATCAACCACAGAAGGCTAGCTGCAAATTTCTCTGAGTGGAAATAAACCAGAATAGATTCAAAAGCTGCTTGTCCTCAATTTTTTAAACCCAATAAAATGTCAGGACAGTGCAAGTGAAGGTAAAAACTTTATATACTAAATCGCAGGACAAACTTAATAACAAGCATGAAGACTACCTACTGGTTCAAATATAAGAACCTGCAGTCACTTTGAGTTCAAATTAATCACTAGCTTAGATAATTATATAGTCTCACATAATCAGCATTTCACAAAACATGAAATTGGAATTCCAAATGAGCATTTAAAAAGGAAATTACTAAGGGCCTGTGCCTGTTTGGACATGAATTTGCTCCCTTTTTCAAAATATATTTTCAAATTTGGCTGGCAAGCATACCAAGTATAATCCACACGTAGGGTCTGGAGAGGGTAGAGTATACGCAAATCTTACCCCTACCTTGCAAGGTAGAGAGACGATTTTTAATAGACTCTCGGTTCAAGGAAAAGCATATCAAAGAGCATGAAAAGGCATTCTAACTGAAAGGAAGAATATTCTTTTGGTTAGTTTTTGAAGATGAAGATTGGAAACTGGTTTTTTCAAGCGAATAATTTTTTCCATTCACAAAATTTCAACTTTTTTAAAAGTAAAATGCTTGTCGCAACACAACATCAATTTCTAAATATTATTTTTCGACTGAACTTCAAATACTAGTTTTTCTCAAATATCACTCAACTCATGTCCAAACGTCTACTAAGACTTGGCAACCGTCGTTCCTTACCATCTCCAGGGTTGGTTTCATCTGAAAGCTGTACAGCAAAGACTAAAAGGATCCACACCAAAATCTCCATATTCAAACAGCAACCAACAAATCTCTTCCCATCCATCCGCCCGAAATACAATCTTTTTTCTTCAATCCAATCTTTCTTTGAAAAACAACTCTGGATAGCCAACACATAAAAGTTCCCAATCTGCAATACCAATAACACTAGACCTCAAGTTCCCCTCAAACTTAAAAAATGCATAAAAAAAAAAACACAATAGCAAACATGAAATCAAAAGCCAAATAAAAGAAAAGTTCAAAGAAAAAATTCAATGACCCATAAATTAAGGGGAGTCTTAATAGCTCAGTGGTTATGTACGTTTCACCTTATCAGTGAAAGTTCAATTTCCCACTCCATAATCCTATCCATGAAAAGGGCAGTCCGATGCAACAGAGCTCCTGCTATACAACATGGTCCAGCGGATCACAAGGGTCATTTCTACGCAGTCTTACTCTGCATTTCTGCAAGAGACTGTTTCTACCGTTTGAACACATGAAGTCCTGGTCCGATAGCAGCAACTTTACCCGTAACTCCAACGCTTCCCTTTGAAGAGAATCACTGATTCACAAATAACTAAAGGGTATCTAAAAAGAACGTATAAGAATCAAAAGCTAAATTCTTGGGAAAAAGATTTAACTTTTGATAATTGTGAAAGAAAAAGTACAATGAAAAAATTCAGTTAACTTTGAGCAAATTATGAAAATGAATGTGGGAAAGCAGCAGGATTTCCACAAACAAAAAAAAAAACAGAGTTTTATCCAATGAATCAAGAAAGAGCAAAGAGGATTAAATACAAGAAAATGAAGTTTTACATGAATGTAAACACTAAGCAGTGATTAAGGACTCAATTAAACCGAGATCAGTTGTAGGATAAGGAAGAAGAAAGAAGTTACCTTTGTAACTGGTGAAAAATGAAATAGCAAAAAATCCAATGACCTGCAAATAACAAAAGGGTA
>JBDJHY010000014.1:4735318-4753319 GCA_039654485.1 Withania somnifera | reverse complement strand
AATGAGAAAAAATACAAAAAATATCAAATCTAAAACCTTTCAGTTAAGTTGCGTTTGTTGAAAATGTAATATTTAGGGAAATCATATGCTCCAGGAAAATAGAAGACGATAATTAAAATATCAAACACGTGATTAAGTATTTTGAAGACTATGCTATGATTCAATGTGTATTCCATTGGTCCAGTAGATACAATTTTAAAACTTAGGATCTAGTCTTAAGCGATGGTCATTTGAAAACATACTTTCAATATTTTAGGATTTAATAAATTATAGGAATTGACTGAATAAACGAATTTTAACATTAATTTAATTGAGAAGACTTCTTATTGTAATACAAGATTTAAATTTTAACGCACATATATATACTGATAATTTTAAAATTCTTTTTCATAAGCAACATGTATAGATTCTTGAAGTGATTACTATAAACAAAGGAGAGTCAAATATCTTCCATTTTGTCCGATTATTTTTACTTTGGTTGTTATTGAACTTAATAAATATATCCCTTCTTTAACAATTCTTCTCAGATGCCACATTAAATTCGAGTTGCAACCTATTAATCAGTTTCTACTGTTATTTTTTAACAATGAAACTCCCCTAAGGAACCTTTGGTTTCCAGAAGAGGAGGAGGGGGAAATGACCAAATGAATGAATAGGAATGCCTCCCTCCATATCTAGTAGGTAGGTAGTAGTCAAATATTTTGCCTCTTGAAAGAAGTTTCTTTTCTATAACTTAGAGCCCATTCCTTATCTGCAGTGAAAGCAATTGACCACTTCATCATGACCCTTCATTATATGCAGTGAAAGCAATTGACCACTTCATCATGACCCTTCATTATTACATTCTAACTACTCCACAATGAATGTTCTGAATACCATCTTCTTGACTTTGACTAGCAGTTTTCAATTCATACTAAAGTAGGAGATGACAAAAATCATCTACATAGGTCTAAAATAGTCCTCTAAGTATAACATTGAATAGTTTTGGCACTTTAATTAAGTATATCAAAATTTAACACTATTGGAGGACGTTTGGACAGGGTTATAATTTTTACTTATAAGTTTAACGCCATAAGTTAGCTTGAAAGTAATTACTTAAGTTGGTAATACTCTTTGTTATTTATTTCTAGATTCTGGTGCAATATTTTGACATGTATTTTTCTCGATAAATATATTTATTTTTTAGTGCAATATTTTGAGTATGATGAGTTTATGTTTAAAACTTTTTTCAATGTTGTTTTCACAAAATTTAACGAATATAAATTATTAAATATTTAATGAAAATTAAAATTGTCCACTTTTGACAAAGTTGAAGGACTAAAAATAATATATGTGATACTTGTGTACTATTTTGAATCTGATAATAGACCATTTTGTCATTTCTTATACTTATTTTATTCAAAGACCAAGCGCCCACCAAGAAGGGAAAAACATTAGGATATTGCAAGCGCAGTCAAATGAACCTACAAATGTAACACGTTTATTAAACCCTCATCAATAATTTAACCAATAAATACACAATTATGAAGACCAATTGATGTAGGTAAATATATATATTCGTAGCTTAAATTTCACTTTGCCACCAAACTTTCTTGATACTAAGATTTTTCAGAATCAAGCCTGATAAAGTGGGATGACAAGCTTAGTACGGAACACCCCGTTGCGTTTTAGCAGACGGGTGGACAGGTACGAGCCTTTGGATCAACCAACAAGCATTGCAACTCCAACACGAAATGGTAGTGGACGAAAAACTACCATTATGAAATTAAGGAGGAGTGGGAAACAGAGAAGTAACCCAATTATGTTGAATTCCATTAGTTATAGAAGGGAAAGGGCAAGAAAAAGGCACATATTTTTGCAAAGCTATAAATTAGAATCTTCTGAAAAAATGAGGAACAAGAAGTTGAAGAAGATTGTTTTAAAAGTGAAATCTGCTGTGGTTTCTGTTTTGTCTTTCATGAGGGCTCATTCTTGTATTAATTCTAGTAACTCTAGAATTGGTGCAATTTCCCCTGCTAGAGTCATAAGGTGTTGTTGAGCTTTTCGTTTTTATTTTTTTTTTCTTATTTTATTGGTGTATTATTTATTTATGAGGATGGAAATTTTCAAGGGGGGATTTCAAATACTTTCTGCCTTAGTTATAATTTTGGCTTTTTTTGTTTTTCGTTCCTCCTCAAAGATAACCAACTTTATTATGAAAGAAATACAGAACGAGGTGAAATTTGCTACTAGATATTCAGCAATGCGGAAACAACAGTTTTGAATAATAATTTTTGCTCAACTCCTCTATTCATTTATCAATCTCATTTACCAGAATCTCTTTGCTAATTCATGTTTATGAGGTTCTACAGAAATATATTTAGAATTTAAAGTTATGGTTTTTGAATATTTAGGGTTTTTAAGTTATTGAGTGATAATTTATATATATATTAAATAAATTTTTAATATAAATATAAATTTTGAATTAAAATTATTGAGTTGTGTTGCCGTCCAAAGTGAATGCTCCATACTCAAGTCAAGACTAATTAACAATGCAAATTTGTACAGAAATGTTTGGCCTTTTGTCTATATGTCTGTTGCCCAGGAATATAAACATATCAAGATCCACATGAATATTAGTTCATTCTTCCTATGATGTAGCTTTAATATTCAAATTTTCATATGGGTCACCACTGCTAATGCACTACTTCGAATGGTTCAATAAAAGGTCTTGTTACATCAGTTTTTACTTTTTTAGAACGTTCAAACAAGTACGTAATTTCAAGATTAAGGTGTATGATTACATTTTTAGGGAAAAAAATATATATTTTTGAGTAGTAACAACACACATAATTTATTTTCAGAAGCTAATTTTAAAAAGATTTTTTCCCCACTTTTAGGATCTTGACAAGCATAATTTTTTTTTCTCTAATATTAACAGAATTATTTTAAAATTAATTTGACGAAAACAAATTGCTATTTTCTAAAAATGTTTTTTTTTTCATAAATAAAATATTAGTGAAAGTAGCTTGTATCCAATTTAGAATTGGAGATTCACCGATGGGAAGTCCATTCAAACGATGGAAAGTTCACGACACAACAATCAAACAATTCCATTACTTAGGAATTGAATTCAATTTTGCAAAATTATAGAAAAATTATGGGACTTATGGAAAGTCCAATGGGACTCATGGCAATCCTTCGTTATAATTATGAATTTGGATTCAAGTTCTTATAAGAATAAATTTCCATAAGAGTTTAATTATTGAATTATATAAAGGAGAATGGAAAAAAGTTTCAAAGTAATTTTTATTATGTGAAAAGTTTTTATGAGAAAAATATTGGCTTAAAAGTGTATGAATATTATATCAAATCAAAAGAGAGCATATTATCCATAAGAAAATTATTTTTTATTTTTGAAATTTTTTTTAGTACAATATCCTTGATTCAATTTGTTCAGGAATTTCAATAATCAAAAAATTAATAATAAAAATTAATCTCGATATGAGTACCCATAAAGTTTTCGTACTAGCAAGAAACTTTCAATTACGAATATCTCACTGAATTTGACATTTCAAAACCTACTAAGTAAATCTATTCAGAATTACTTTTGTCTTAAGATGTATATTATGAACATTCTATAATTTTATAGTAATAACCTACTTATAGATAGGATTATAGTAAAAAAAAAAAAACAGATTGATACATTAAAAATGCACACTATATATAAAATTAAAAAAAAAAACTGGCTCATAACAGAATTTGTTGATAATGAAATGAAACCAATTACTTGAATAATAAGATAAGACACATGTTTGTAATTGATTACAATTAAAATATAGGGGAAACAGCCATATTTCTCTACTTTTAAAAATTAATTAATTTAACTTTTGTCATATTTTTTGATTAGATATATCTTTACAATTATATTTTTGAATTAAATATATTTCCACTATCATCAAAAATTTTATATATATCTTTCCTTTAATAAAATATTCAAATTAAGTCAAATTATCTATTTTTTAACTAATAAAAATAATAAAAAAAATACATGAAAAATCTTCAAAAAAAAAAAACTTAGATAAATCATCAATCTTTACTATTTATTAATGAACGTTTGTACGAATAACTTAATAAAATCATATTTATATAGACTTCAATAAACATGCAGCCTCTTGCTTGGTCTATAACACGACATTATTGCACCGACTAACTCGAGTCTTCAACTTTAAATATATTATATAAATCATTATGTATATTATAATCACATATATACTAAACTATTTATTTTATTTGTTCTCTATTGATTGGACATAATTTAAAAAAAAAATAATTAAAGATATATTTTACTAAAGTAGCATCAATAACAATTTTTTTGAATTTCTAAATTTGATTACTATTACATTATATGGTTATTTAATACTAAGAATAGTGTGGGAAGAAAGTAATAAAAATTCTTTTAATTTATTAAAACAGACAGTTAAAATCAAATATAGTTTTTTTGTATAAAAGGCGAAATAAACCTTTTAATTTGGGTATTTTCATCTAAAGAAAAATATATATTAGAACTCTGATAATGACGGAGATATATTAATCGAAAATATAACCATAAAATATATTTAATCAAAAAATATAATAAAAATCAAAATTAGCCAATATTTAAAAATAAATGAAAAATTAACCTTTTACTCTTCAATATATATAGAGTCAATATATACAATTTTTATTTACGGGGATAACATTCCCAAGACATCCCAGAGATGCTGCAAAAGAAATATTTTAGTATAATATAATCCAGCTCTAGCCTTTTGTTGCAACTGGTAACCATCATTATGCCCAGCTTTTAAATTAATGCATTTAATCTGTACTTCTCTAAAATTTGTATGATGATTTTTTTTTTTTTTAAATAGCGCTTTTCAGAAAATTAATTTTGGAGAGCAGTGGTTTGTCTTTCTTTGATCAATTTGAGGGGAAAAAAAAAAAGAAGCTCTTGTAATATTAGAAATATAATTTATACTTGGCTAAGATTACAAAAGTGTTTTCCTAAAAGAAATTACGTATTATTTTGTTTTTTTAAAATTAGTTCTACTACTACTCAATCACATATAGTGCTGTAAAAGTTTTTAAATATCAATGTGCTATATAGTAAAGAATTTTTTTTTCACTCGATATTTAATTTTTAAAGTAAAATCCGACTAATTTAAAATTACTTCAAAAAATCTCACTAGGAAAGGTAAACACACCCTTCCAAAGGTAATTTTATACTTAAGGTTCGAATTTTAAAAAAAATATTTATTAGATATTATGAATATATTTTTTTTTCTTAGATACAGTACATTAAAGTTAAAATATAAGGGCACGCTATTCATTATTTATAAATTTTTTTGTCTGATAATATAAATGGTTTTTTAATGGTGAACAGATCCAAACAGCTGTATTTTCAGACAAAAATAAAAAGAGCGTGCGTTTTAAGGAAGTTCAGTAGGAGACATGAGCAAATGATCATGCAGGACCGATCTAGAAGGGGGCTGTGGGGTTCGTTTGAATTTTTTCAATATAAGAAAACAGTAACGTATTTATATTAATATTATAGTGTTAGAAATTGATAAGAAATAGTTGTGTGTGTTTAGAAAAGAGGTGGTAATAAATATTTTTCTGTTAAATTCACAAGCATAAAAATATAAAATTGTTATTACATAAAAAGAAGGAAAAAAAATTAAAATTTATGATTTAGGAAGAACATTTTTGAAGTAGTTAAGATAAAATGGTAAAAGGTTTGGTCAAAACTAAAGTGGTTATAACTTGGTTGGGGATTTAAAACACTTTTGGTGTTTATCAAATGCAAGACAAAACCTACTTACAAGTTTTAGTCAGCCACCTTATTAGAAATTTTATCAATTTATAGTTCCTTTTGGTTGAAAATGCTAGTCGTTTCCTGGACTGAATTTGTTTTAAAATATTTGAAGTTTTAGAAAACAATTTTAAAAAATGATTATCCCAACCTTTATTTCAAGCTGATTCTTCTTGTTTTAATTACTGATATATCATACAATATTTAAGGGAAACTAGAGGATAACTTTGGAGAACTAGCTTTTTAGGTTAATTTTAGTATACTTTTTTTTTTTTATAGTTTTGTGTAATTTTTACAAGAAATTTATATATACATATTTACACATAAATATTAGAAATGACTATTTTTATTTTTGTATTTTATAAGAGGTCAAGAGATTTCATTTTCTTAGATAACTTAGACAAATAATCATATAGTAAGTAATTGAATTTCTTAAATGTCTTTTCCTAAAGAGTGACAAAACAGTTAAAAAAGGATAATATTGACTCACATATCATGTTTACCAAAGCTTTTAGGAGGTTAAAAGTGATTTTTTCCTAAATAATTGCTTATTTTAGAAAAAAAGTGAGGTGTTTGGTAATTTTTTGGTAAAAAATAAGTGTATATAATGAGTAATAAAAGTTATTTTTAAAAGTTAGTTATGTGAAAGTTCTTTTTTAAAAGCATTTTTGAATTTTGTTTTATAAGGTTGGCCAAACATTACTTTTGCTGCTAAAAAACATTTTTTAAATTAATAAATCAAACATAAACACTTCTTACCAAAAGTATTTTTTTTTAAAAAAAATATTTTTCAAAATGAATCGATGTAAGAAGTTTAATCAAACATACTAATAATAGTTATAGTTAGATGCAGGTACACTTTAAGGTTGATCAACAAAAGTTACGAAATTATATTAGTTATGAAATACGAATAGATCAAAAGAATATGGTAAATAAAATGGCGGGAAGAAGGTAAAATGATTTAGAGAACGTGATAAGAATTCATGGGCTAATGAGCATAGTGGATCAGCAGTTATAAAAGCTGCTTCTCATATTTTTTTGTTTATTTCAATAATGACCTTTTCTCTAAATTAACCACCTAACTTTATATAAAAAAATTTATTATTTTCTTTTACTTTCTCTTTTTAGCTGATAAATTACTGAAAAGTGAAAGCACACACAACTTTCTCAACTTTATGCTCTTACTATGTTTTTCAGAGTTATTGCCACCTACATTTTAAGGTTACCTGTTGTATCATACGAGTTGGTTATCAAGACATCAACTTTCTTTTTTTGATTTTGTGATTTTTGCAGACATGTTTGATTTAATTTTTGGGTGGAGAAAAGCTACTAAATGGTGAGATCAATTTCAGTTTCTCTTCTAAAGAGTTTAAGTAAAAATAAGCTAATGTAATTACTGCATTTGTTGTTTTTGTTTGGCAGTAAGAATTTGATTAACAGAGTTAATTGCCGGCTTAAGCTGCTAAAGAACAAGAGAAGTTACATTGTTAAGCAGTTGAGAGATGACTTAGGGCAGCTACTCAGACATGGACATTACCAAATTGTCTTTGACAGGGTATGACGAAATTCCGAGTAAAATCCCTTGGAAATTGGCTCGTGGGAGATGTTTCCGACTGATATTTCATCAAAATCTTATATTTCTAATCCTGGGAAATTTGTGTGTTTGTAGTAGATAATGTGGATGTTCTAGTTGCAGAATTAATGAGTGTTTTATTGTTTTCTTAAATTATTTTCAGGTTGAGCAGTTATTTATGGACGACAATATGATGATAGTATATGGGTTATTGGAGAATTTCTGCCAACTTATCCTCATCAACCTTCCATATATCCGCAAACACAAGTAAGAAATTAATACTTCTCATCCCCAATTACTTTGGACTATATATAAAGTTATTACTCTATTCTTTTAATATAGATAGACAATTTGTAGTTGTCTTTTAGGTGATGTAATCCTAAATATGAATAAGTTAAACTCGATAAGTTTTATCATCTCTGTTTTGTTTCAGGGCCTGTCCAGATGACATCAATGAAGCAGTGTCAAGTCTCATTTTTGCATCAGCTAGACTTGGCGATTTACCAGAGCTTCGGGTGATCAGGAAGCTCTTTGGAGAGCGTTATGGAAAGAAATTCGAAACATCTGCACTTGAATTACTCCCAGGGAATCATGTGAACCAGCAGGTATTCATCTTGTCCACATTTTACAAGGGTTATCTTTTATTTTGCAAACTATCGAGAATTAATTAAGGTTGTAAAACATTATTGTTCGTTGAAAATACAGATAAAAGAGAACCTGTGCATGGTTTCTGTTTCAAATGAAGTGAAATACAGATTGGTGGATGAAATAGCAAGGAGTTGCTTGTACCAGGGATCTTTGCTTCTTGAATACAGAAATGAATCACAACAAGAGCAGGTAATTACGTGACGTAGTTTGTCTATGGTTTCGGTAGAGCCTAATATTTGTTGTTCTAACTTTCATTTATGTTAAAAAATGCTTTTAATATATATAAAGTTTATCCAAAACCTTGTAAGTTGTCTTTTTAGAATTCAAAACTCATTAACTCAAAATCCTAGCTTTGTCTCTTACTGTAGGTGCATAAAACCATTGATGATACAGAAGCAAATATTTCCTCTGTTGATTATTCATGGGCAATTGAGCAAACTTCGATAGATTCAGTGCACAATTTGAGGAACAATGAGCAGGAGAGAGTATCAAATTCTTCTCGGCTTAGTGATTCGTCTCAATCTATAATTTCTAGTCCCGAGCTTGTAAGAAAAAGGGACCCCTGGAGAACCAATGGCTTCGTTTTTGGGCAAAAGACAGATCAGGAGATGATATACTTGGATGAAGTTGAGGAGTTTGAGTCGATTCTTAGCAAAGATTTGAATTTCCAGGATCAAAGGCTATTCATGTTTAAAGCACCTCTTTATCCCTTAATGTTAAAGATGGATGCTGATATCGACATGAATATTTTTCCCCTGAAAAAGACTAGATTCATTGATATAAAGGATGCAGTATTTATGAAGGCTCATTTGGAAAGTCAAGAATGTTGCTCCTTTACATTCTCACCATCAAGAATGACTCGCGGACAACTTTATTTAAAGACCAGGACTATGCCAGCTGAAAGGCCTAAGGATAACCTCGCAGACAAGATTCTTCGGTCAAATTCATTTCCAGTTCAAGAGCTTGAATCTTTCAAAAGTCATGTCCATCCTAAGCTACCAGATTATGACGAAATTGCAGCTATGTTTAAGGCTCTCAAGAAAGAAAAGCTGCAAAAAAATTGCTATCAGAAAGGAATTTGAGTTCAATTAATAACAGTAGCATAACAAATTGAATGTGTGCATGTCTTTTCCCTTATAATACAAAATTCTATCCAACTATACTGTTTCAACGATTGGGTATCTGATTATTGCTTCGTCTATTTGGTACTCATATTATACTTTTGCATTTTTTTAGTGCAGACCCAAGTTCGAGTAAACACCACTGACTCTTGGTTCATGCTGATTAACTATTTCACGATGGCTTCTGGGGTTTTACCTTTCTTTATTGCTTTATTCTGTGATTTTGTACTTTTTGGGGACAAATATATTTGTTATTGTCAGACTTGTATCACTTTGACAGCTTATTGTTGTGGCTTATATACGAAATATCGGTTTTGAGATTGATTTATTGTATTAGACGTTCGCGTATTTTCTGTCTTCCTTTATCTTGTTTTATCTTCCGCTTTAGTTATTTTTTAGCTTTTCGTAATGGTTGGATGGTTCGTCTACAGTGGGATATAGGTGCACGCATGACGTTGTTCTAAAGTTCAAGGAAAAATATTTTTCGACTACAGTAATTGAAAATGGACATAAATACTAAGAATACTAATTTCCGACTATAGTAATCGGAAATTGAACAAAACTCTAAGCTCAAACTTCTGGCTACTGTATTCAGATTCTCTTGACATAAATTTAGATCTCAGTTTTGTTTCGCAATATTCTCTCCTCTCTCAAACTCATTGCTCTCTCTTTCCTCCTTTTATCCCAACTTTAGGTCTAATAGCTTTCTCCATTTTCTCCCACGGGCAGTAGCAACGACGACGGTAATTTGGCTAGGCACAGGTAATTTTTCTTGAGTCCTTGCTGCTTTTAGTTTTCTAACATATATAATTTTTCATACTGTCTATATGTTTTTGTTGTTACATGTAGGTACTAGGTGAAGAAGCCCCCTACTTAAGCATGAGCCCACGATTTTATATTGGTTGTCTCACTCACCTGCATTTTTAACTGAACAAATGAAGTTATTTACAAAATATATGAGGTTTTTAACATCATATACAATACGTTTTAAGTTAAGAGCTGTTCAGTTCCTTGAGGCTTCTTCAATGAACCTCTATGTACTAAAATGTCCATCAATTATCTCACAAAATAAAACTTGGATACACTATTAACCAGAATTGTAGCCACCTCACAATTTGAATTCTTGATTGCTAAACAATGATGTAGTCGAAACACAATTCTGAAAAATCACATATTATTTACTATTGAATGAACGTTAAATCACTAAACATTTAAATAATGGCTAGACATCCTTCACAAGGTACACCACCACCTCTCGGACCACTCAACTAATTCTATCACAGAGGCCAATGATAAACAATAATTCCCCGCCCTTCAAATAAAGCTTACAACTTTCATAGAAAAAGAATTTAAAGTAAGAATGAGGTTGTCTATTTGGAAAACAGCAACAGAGTTAGCAATTGGTTCTTCTTAGGACAGATACAGAAAAATAAAGTAAAATTCCATCATTTTCCCCTTCTTGGAGAATATGTCCATCTTGTGACCAGCAGGTTACAGATTCGATCCGTGGAAATAGCCTCTGGCAAAAATGCAAGGTAAGGCTATATGCAATGTACCTTTGTAGTCGGGTTCTTCCTCGAACCCAGCAAATATTAATACACCGGGCTGACCTTGTTTTGGAGAATATATCCATCTGCAGGAGGGTCACAACTTGATCGAAAGCATCTACAAAGGTACAAATTCAGATGTTAAAAGCCAACCAAAAAAGATCGAAGAGGATGAAAAGAGGAACCAAACTACAGCAACACCTGTATACCAAAAGCTAAAATGGTAAAAAAGCACCAATTTTCATATTTTACAGTACATCAAATCAAACAGGTGAAAACAATTGTCTCACATTTTTAATAACTTAGGTGAAAAGATCACCTCATTGTCTGTTGTAATTTGTCAAAAGCTAGCTATTACTTTCTGAATATAACAATAAAGACAGTTTCGAAAGATGTCATTGGTGCTGACAAAATTCACCACAAAATTATGTTCTCTTATTTCTCATTATTCACACAACATATATTTATACAAAGGAATCCTCACAGCCTCAGGAAACTAACAGCTACGTACAACTAAGAGTTTGTCTTATATAAGACACCTAACAATTAAGAGTTTGCCTAATATGAGACATAATATCTCAAAATTATATCAATAAAAATACATGATCATTCGAAATCAAAATACTGTGTTTTCCGTGTTTGCTCTTACTTTGTACACATTTTTCATTTCATTAAGAGATCAGTTATTAATACTGAGATAAATAAAAATTGAGTTACTATCGGTAAAATTTACTACACACCTTCCTATCCTTCTATAAATACGAAAGTTTGTGCAGATTTATTTCTCGCTAACATTGCTATTACAAACCCAAAGAAGATGTCTTCATTTTCCTCCTCTGCCATTTTCAACCTTTCAGACAATGAGTCTTGTCATTCAGGTCTTCCAGTTCGAGAAATCCCCGGTGACTATGGTTTCCCATTCTTTGGAGCCATTAAAGATAGATACGACTATTTCTACAACCTCGGAACCGATGAATTCTTCCGTACAAAATCTCAAAAATATAATTCTACTGTATTCAGAAGCAACATGCCACCGGGTCCATTCATAGCTAAAGATCCCAAAGTCGTTGTTCTTCTTGACGCTATAAGTTTTCCTCTTCTTTTTGACAACTCAAAAGTCGAAAAGAAGAACGTTCTTGATGGCACCTTCATGCCATCCACTGATTTCTACGGTGGATATCGTCCTTGTGCATATCTCGATACATCAGATCCAAAACATGCTACACTCAAAGGGTTCTATTTATCTTTAATCTCCAAATTACATAGTCAGTTTATTCCTTTATTTAAAACCTCTGTTTCTGCCATGTTCCAAAATCTGGAAATGGAAATGTCCAAAAACGGGAAAGCAAATTTCAACCACATTAGCGATGCTATGTCATTCGATTTTGTTTTTCGTTTGTTGTGTGACAAGACAAGTCCCCATGACACAAATCTTGGCTCTAATGGACCCAAATATTTTGATTTATGGATGTTGCCTCAATTGGCTCCATTGGTTACCATTGGTCTAAAATATATGCCCAACTTTGTGGAAGATTTAATGTTGCATACTTTCCAGTTGCCATTTTTCCTAGTGAAATCGAAATACCAGAAGCTTTACGATGTTTTTAGCAAGCATGCTGAAAGTATACTGAATGAAGCAGAGAAGAGTGGGATCAAAAGAGATGAAGCTTGCCACAACTTGGTCTTTTTTGCAGGTATGTTTATATTTAAGAGGGTTAAAACGGGTGGTTATACATGAAGCATACTGAATGAAATGATTTTGCCACATGAAATAATTTCAGGGTTCAATGCTTATGGCGGGATGAAAGTTCTTTTGCCATCAGTGATCAAGTGGGTTGCCAGTGGTGGGAAGACCTTACACACTAGGCTAGCAAATGAAATCAGGACGACCATCAAGGAAGAAGGTGGGTCCATCACTCTATCAGCAATCAATAAGATGTGTTTGACTAAATCAACTGTGTATGAAGTGTTGAGAATTGATCCTCCAATACCATTCCAGTACGCTAAGGCCAGGGAAGATATCATGGTCCAAAGTCATGATTCAAGATTCTTGATCAAGAAAGGGGAAATGATATTTGGATATCAAACATTTGCTACAAAAGATGCAAAGATTTTTGAAAAACCAGAGGAGTTTATTGCTGAGAGATTCATGGGCAGTGAAGGGGAAAAATTGTTAAGATATATTTATTGGTCAAATGCAAGAGAAACTGATGATCCAACGGTGGATAATAAACAATGCGCAGGAAAAAATCTGGTTGTGCTGCTATGTAGGTCAGTACTCTCTTTTTTTTTTTTTTTTTATTCTATGGGTTTAACTTGTATATATAACTCTGGTACATTAAAAACTCATCCATTTAAAAAAAAAAAATGGGACTATAAGAATTTGATGTAAGTAATCTTATCCTGACTTATAAATGAATTTTACACTAATTATAATAGCTGGGTGAAAATCATTTTCATTTCAACTTTACTTTATCCTATACTCTTTTGAAGTTAACATTTCACCACACTGGAATGAGTTTATCTTATACTCCATTTGAGCTTAATTCAATCTAATGATACTAGGATTTACATGCCGTTATAATATTACGTTATTTAACGCAAATCTTTAAACTATAGTTGGTGCACGAAACATGAACTCGATCCTACCAGAATAACTTTAACTTTGATTTTATGTTTGATGCAATTTGAAATTTGATATATGCAGGTTGTTGTTGGTGGAATGTTTCATGCGGTACGACACATTTACAGTGGAGTCAAGTAAATTCTTGGCTGGATCATCAATAACGTTCAAGACATTGGAGAAAAAAAGGACATGAATTAATCATGATGTAGCCAACATCACTCACTCACGTTCTGCAACCAGTTAATAAGGCACTTAATTTACATTTATAGTCAAAAGATTTGGCTGTCACTATTTCATGTGATCACTATGAACATTGTTGTATTAATTCGTACTAATTAATGATGAATTAGTGGATGTAATAATGATGTATATTCGTTATGCATAATCCATATATAAATGAAGTTTTACTCATTGAATGAGTACAATCTAGAATTTTTAGAACATCATATAAAATAGGGATTGATTCCTAAATTTTTAATTCAACCTGTAATCAAGTATATCATTAACACATAATATTCTATTAATTTAAGAAAATACATACATTTACTTCCAAGAGGCATTCCAAAGTATGTGCTTATAAAACTTGCATTTTACTTTGATAATTATGCTACCATCGCATAATACTCAGTTTAATACTCCTCCAATTTTGGTCTTTTTTATAACCATGGTATTTGGATACCTTGACTAATTCCATAGGATATCTGTACTTTCCACTAGCACAGATATGAAGTAACTTTGTTCACTAATAATAGAATAGATCAAAAAAAATTACCTAATATTTTTGTTTTAGCTAGGAATTAAGTATGAAAAACTTTATAGTGTTCAACCCATGTCATTGATTACTATGCCACACCCTTAACTGTCCATCTTTGTCCTATTATTTTAGTTAAGTTTGTTGCACTTGTCATGCCATTCTCTTGAAATATTGAGCCTGCATGCCTATATTGTTGGTACTTGGTCAGTCACCGCAATGTGGTGAAATCACCTCAAATTCAATCTTTGATTGTAGCTAATCTTGATGTTTATATACTATGTCTTACTTCTACTTATCTTTTAACTCTTACTCTATGGAATGGTTCTTCATAGTTCTACTTAGTCTGCCTCTTGGAATTCCCTTCGACTGATTTGTATATTTATTTTTTTATATTTTGAATCATCTTAATGAAAATTTTAGCTTCGTTACAAATCGAAATTAGTTAATTTTTATGCCGATGTTATACAAATACAAATACAATTTATGTATATATGTCGAGATTATTTATTTATTTTTGTATTTGTATTTTTAGATTTAACTATTTATATTTATATGTAGCACGGAATGTAATTAGCTAATTGCCACTAAAGAAACTTCTTTTTGAGCTGAAAGTTTCGAATGCTTAGCTCTTAAGATTACCTTGGTTTAGATTGAGGCTACAATTTTGAGACAAAACTTCTAAAATTTCAAATTACTAGTGAACATTAAAAATGAAGAAGAAAAATAAAAGAGGCTAGTTAGTATGAGAAGAAAAAACATGGAGCTTTAACTTTAAATCGTTGTATTGTTGAATCAAACCCATTGGTAGTAGTGTAATTATTAACCAACACTTAAGGTAGCTATATTTCATATAGAAATCTTACTTGGATGAAAATATATATTAATGTTCATGTCACATGTAGTCATAGAACTTTAACCTAAATGATTGGAAAAAAGAAAAACCTCATAGATATCAAATTAAGAGTGTAGGAAATATAATGTAGATTCCTGAAATAACAAAATATAATTACTCCCATCTTTTAATTAATCTCTTGGAATGATCTATGTTGGGATGCAAAAGTGGAGGACTAGGGAACATAAATCTTAATTTATTTAAATCTACATCAAGTTAGTTAGGTAAGATGTATGTATAACATTGTACATATTGTTTATGACAGAAAACATAAATCGTTTGCGTGCAACTTGATTGTTCCTCGATAACTTTTGCTAATTCTATTTTTCACTTCCCTTACCTCCTTCAAAACATAGGTAATGGAAGATGATCGCAATAATAAGGCAAGCATATATAAAAGGTGAATGCATTTTTATACTTTGATAAGTTAAATATTTTGATATACTAAATCACTCATTATATATAAGATGAAGAAAAGAATCAATCACAAAGATGTGTACGCAGTTTTAAGTATTTAACAATTTGTTTTATTCGTATAGAACAAACACATATGATTCTTAGATTGGGAATTTAGGATATTTTTTTGTTTCATGCCGAAAAATATAATTAGCTTCAGTAAGGCTCACTAACTATTTATTCACATTAATATAGTAGGGAATTAAGCACATGCTTGAAAAGATACACCACCATAGTGTTAGTCTAACCACAGACAAAAGAGTGAAGTGACCATTACTACTCCACTAGGACTAGGGTGTAGTTTTTATTAATTAGGATTATCATCCTCACATCACATGCAGTGGGACTTTATAAAAGTTAAAAAACGAAGTCTCCTATATAGACTACACAACTAGTACTTTGGTTTTAGAAATTACACTACCCAAAATGCATCCCGTCGACGGCTGCTCAAATCCCAAGCTACTGCTTCAAAACTTTTCCTTTCTGCCTCCGTATAAATTTATTATTAAAATTTGATCATATTTTAAAAATTATCTTCAAATATATTCAAGTTTTCAAATATTGGCTCACATCAGCTTTTTGCATTTTTGGGAGTTTCACAAACACAACTTTTCATATACTAAAAATTTTAATTTCTAGTTTCAACTTCAAATACAGGAAGCTTTTGATTTTGTAGCATTATAAAAAGTTAAATTTGTTTTTAATTTCATATCATTTTCATAATTTTTTTTTTTTTTATCTTTTATACAGGATGAATTTTCACCCATAATTTTTCCACCTAACATTTCATAGTTTGCCGTAAATATTGCTGGGAACCTAAAGATTTGTGTCATAATTATCTCATTAGAATAATGTATTCTGAACAAACTATATCCATTTTAAAATGACTCTTTTATACAAGTAATGATCAAGATTAAACTGAAATTCAAATAACAATTCAAAATTGCGCAAGGTCAACAAAGAATACAAGCTTATGTCACTTAAGAACCAAATATTTGAATTTTCCTAGAGAGAAATGGTGTATTCCAATCAGGTTTTGTATTATTTTATAGAGATTACTAATATACCAATTTATCAAAGGGATTCCCTTTCAACCTTCTCATTAGAGTAACACAAATATGTCGAGTATAATAATATTTTACTTGACGTATATAATCTGAAAAAAGAGCTTGTTAAATCAAGTATAAGTAGAAAGAAAAAAAGGAGAGGATCTTATACGTATATACATATATATATATATATATTACATATATAGAGATCGAGTATATGAGATATATTCACTCTATATGTGTATATATATCTTTCATATTTCACAGCCGTATCGTCGTTTGTAACTGTTGTTGTGTGGTCACATATCTTTATGATTTTTTCCACCGCTACCGTGATCTTACTGGATTGTTGTTGCCGAATTCTGACACTAAATGGTTGCTCGGCGTTGCTGTTACCGGATTTCAACATTAATTGTGTGATTGGGGTTGTTGTGGCTGAATTCCGGTGCTAATGGGTGGTTGGTGTTGTCGTTGTCGGATTATGGTCTAGTTAGATTTGTTGTTCAGGTGTTAACGATTGTGTTCCGATGAGGGGGATGGTATGGTTGGAATGGTGACGGGGTGAGGCGGCAGTAAAGCATGGGTGACGGAGCTTCGAGTGGAGATCACCCGAGGTGACAGTAAAGAGGAAATATACAGTTAAAAAATTCTCTTTTAAGTATGGCATTTAAGTTTTAATTGTTATGTATCTGGTATATTTTATAATTTTGTATATATATTTAAAATATACAAACTTTAAAATATTAATATATACAAAAAATATTTAAAAATTCATCAATGTTTTAAATATTTAAAATATATAAATTTTTAAATATCTAAGATACATATAACTAAAATTATTTTAGATAGAAAGAATTTAAAAATATTTAAAATACATAAAATTAAATTTCTGATATACAAAGCTTAAAAATATTCAATATACATAAACTTTTAAAAATTTTAATACAAAACTTAAATTAATTGAATACACAAAGTTCAAATATATTCAAGATGCATTTTTGGGATCAAAAAATATCAAAGATACGCGCATTGATAAAAAAAATATATATATAATTTAATAAATTTGTGATATTATTTATAATTGAATGTTTATATTTACGTAAGTTTGGGGCTTTAATTTTTAAATTTGTAATTTGTTAGTTGGGATCTAAGAATATGCTATTTAAAACAAGAAAAATGTTTAACATGATTGTTGTGTTGTCTTGTTTAGTTAACTTTTTATCTATTGGAAAAAGTAGTGGAGTTAAAAAAGGAACAACTTTCAAACTAGATGGCCACCATCTTTTTTCTTTGGGCCAATTCACTTTTCAAATAGATCACTAAAGTTTATAAAAATATTCATGTTTGGATTAATTGTTGTTAAACTTATTTAATTCTTCCAACAAATTTCAAAACATCTTTTTTGTTTAACTATTTGCACTCGAGTGAAAACAATCATTTTTTTTTCTTTTATTTAGTTTAATTTATAAGGGGTCCATAATTATTCTACTTTAAATTTTCCATCT
>JBDJHY010000014.1:4645535-4662836 GCA_039654485.1 Withania somnifera | reverse complement strand
AAAGTGTTGGGTTCAAATAGGGAGTTTAAATTTCATATCTATCTCATTGAATATGTACAAAATCATTAATTTAGAACCTAATAACTTAAAAGGATTAGAATTTTTCACCTTTTTATAGACAATATTTAAGCAAATGAAACCAAAAAATGATATATTTAAAAAAAACATATATATTTTTTTTGATATATGAATTAGAGGAAGGGAATTCACCTCAGGGCCTCTATACTTGTGCAAAGTATCAAGCAATTTTCCAGTAAGAATAACAGCTGCAGAATTTCTTTTACTCTGAATAACATCTTGTGCTTTAAACACAAAGCTGAGAGGGTTAGTGGATGATTCTTCTTTATCAATTTTTGGTACTGATACATGTAAAAAAGCAAATTGATTTCCCCATTTAGACTCATTGCTTGGCTGCAACATTTCTTTAACTGACTTGTAACCTGCAATATTTCTAGTGTTGAGTAGCACTAATGCTGTTGAATTTGCATTTTTCTGCTCATGTTTTGTTTCCTCCATGTATAATCGTACTCCCAAGAATAAAACTCCACATATAACGTCGTTTATGGTCTGGAACACAACAAAAAAAAAAAAAAAAATCGTAAATTTCAAAATATTACTGTCTGTAGATAAATTAGCGAGAATTATTTTACTTTTCAGTTTGTGCACCACATTAAATAATCATCCTATATATTTTTGGAAGTTTATTTTTTAATTTTTTTCTAATTCAATTAGCAATTCTAAAAAAAAATTCCAACAATCTCCCCTCGAACTAAGTTTCACGTGGCCAAATACCACGATCCATGGGTTACCGAGATTCACTATATGTCACCCACATCGTTTGAGTATTATGGCAACCGAAGCCTGCAGCTAGCTTCTTCTTGTGTGTGCATCTCCAAGCTCGTAAGGGCAATAAAACGGAGCTCAGCTCCGCTCCGTACTTCATTACTCTGCCACATCACCATACTCTTTCCGCCGAACCGGGCTCAGGTACCAATTGTTGGGCTCAGACCAGCCCAAAAACACTCTTATGGTGTGATATTGTCCGCTTTGGACCAAGCCCGCACGATTTTTTCAAAAGACCTCACACCATTAAGAGATCCTACCCTAGGTTTCCAATCCTTTCAGCTACCAATGTGGGCTTTTGTTTGTACACCCAACACAATAAAAGAAAAAAAAATTAAGGAATCCTTATTTACATGATATAGATAAATAATTTATTTTGTCATGTCAAATTTTTTATAACAAAATTGGTTAAAGTGATTTTACAAGAAAAAGACTCTAAGTTGAATATCCTTATTCATAAAATAAAATTTAATGATGTTACTGTATAAATTCTCATAATTAAGTGATTTTTTAAGATATTAACTCGATGAGTTCTTATATCATTGTAAGTCAATTTTACCTGATTATATAAAAACGTATATTCAGTATTAAAGCACATAACATAACTCTTTGAAAATTGAATGATAGTAAGGTGCATCTCTCAATGTGTTTGATATTAAAGATGAGACAACAACTAAAGAAGGTTGATATTTGGAAGGTACCAGCTGCCTGCGTGGTGTTAAACCAAAATGCTAAAGAGAGCGAAATGTTGGTCATCAAAGATGTTAACAACAAAGAAGGTGGAGATTTAACGTTTGATCATGGAATTTATATATTACTTTACTTTACTTTCAATTGTCACATTGTATTTTTTAAAATTAAATTTTGATCAATATTTTAAAATATATATTTTTATTATAATAATATAAAAGTTATTACAACTTATACTATTTACTGTACGATTTTCACAACATCTAAATTATATCATATTAATCTCATTTATTTTAATTTAAAAATAAAACTCGACAAGGAAAAATCATTAATTAGCTCTGTATTTTCAGGTTACCCCATTCAATTCAATGCCATGTTGCCATAAATAGTTGAAAAGAAAAGGAAATAAAGTACTTATAAATAATTTATGTGATCAGGTGAAGTACCACCGTTGTTAAAAAGAGAATATATGAGAGGAAAAATCTAATTTACACTTGTGTTTTTTGAAATAGAAAAGGGTTAGATTTGTTTTTGCACTTTTAAAAAAAATATTTATCCTTAGTTATACTTTTATTTAACATATTTATTTGGTCAGGTTAACACCTCATTCATTAAATTGGGCATATCTAATTTTCTTTTTTTACCAAATCTGAACCTTTTTCCTATTTGAAATTGCCTAACATTGTACTCTATTATCAATCTTAATCTACTCATTTTTTCTCAAACAAAAAGATCTCATCTAAATTAAACAATAAAGAATGCACCCAAGTGGTACATTGTATCAATCATAAATTTAAAAAGAAAATAAATCATTATACAAAAAAGGAATTGAACGACATTATAAATAATAATATATAAGCAGGGTCTAGAAAATACGATGTATATGCAGCCTTATTCTTATCCTATGCGAAGATAAATACGTTATTTTCGATATATCAATCATGAAGGTCAAGTAAAAGAAATACAATAATAAAGGTGAGTCCTGACATACCACTTTAAGGTTGGACTTAATTTGCTTGAGATGATCAAGAGAGAACTCCATAGTTGTAATATCAATTGGTTTAAATTCCACTCCTTCATCACCAGACCTAATTGGTGTCCTCTCATCTTCAAGATTAGTGCTCTTCAATAAACTCCATCCAAAATCCAACATAGTATTCACAACACCACTCACCTTTTGAACCACATTTGTACACAATCTCTTCTTATAATCACTTTCCAAATTGGAATTAGTACTACTATTAAATGCTGGAAATGTTAAGGGAAGTGAAGGATTATCAGCTCTTTGTAAACAAGAAAGAAGTGCACCCATTAGGGAAAATCCATCACCAAGTGAATGATGAAGTTTAAAGACTAAATTACCAGCTGATTTGAGTGTTGGGTATTTGAATATGTGAATTTCCCATAGAGGCCTACTTTGTGGGAGTTGTTCCATAGCAATCTTGGTTAAGTATTCGTTGAAGCAATTATCATAGAACTCTTTTGATTTTCCTTCTGGAAATATTGGCACATTTATGTGATCTTTGTGCTTCACTTCCACTTTCTTCCAATGTTTCTCTCCATTTTTGTCTCTTACCTAATCAACATTATCAACAAAAGTTAGTGGAGGAACAAGGTTTCTTTGGTTTTTCTCTTATTTATTTCAACACTTAAGAGACTAATCTTGAAAATGTGATGCTAAAAGTCCAGTTAATTAGCAAACTAAGTATAAAAAATTTCCACTATTAACTCACTTACAAAATACTTTTAGTAACACATAAAATTAATTACCTAAAAATGACATGGACAACCTGCTATCTAACAGATCAAATTATCAAAATTATACTCTCATAATATATAAGTTAAATCCATTGTAATTAAATATTTTGCTAGTACTAAAGAGATAACTCGATGCATTAAACTCTCATAATGTACCAATTTATTTTTGGATCTATTATATACATAGTTTTATCCCGCAAAGAAGAGGTAATTAAACGAACCAATAGTCTAATGCTATATATGCTACTTAGATTCTCCAAAATATTTAGTTATAATTCATGAATTATATTTGAAGGATCCAGCACGACTATAATGGCATACTAAGAGAGTATAAGTTTGAAAAAAAGAAATACTTAGCCATTCAACTAGCAAAAAGGGACTCACAATACTACAGAAAGGGCAAGGAAGTACCATAATAGAAGAAAAACGAGGATTAATGGGAAGGAAAACATCCTTAAGCAATGGCATGGTACAAGAATCATCTATAGGAATTTCAGATTCCAAAACAGAAATGACTGAAATTGACAAGACAGAGCTAGTGAAAAACTGCCCAGTAGGGCTAACAGGACATGTTTCTTCTTCTTCTTCTTCCTCCTCCTCCACTCTTTTTACATTCACATTCTTCATTTTTTGTTTGTTCTATTTTTGCTCACAATGTAGTATGTATGTGTCTAGTGGATCTTGAATCTTTACCTTATATAAATAAATAAATATTAGGTAAAGTTAGCTAGGTGTGTAAATACTAATAGATCTGTAATTATTAATTCTCTTGTATATTTATGGCATGAAGAGATGAACAATTGGATTTCACATGTTTGTGATTAATTTTCTTGTTGGGGAAATGTATGTATGGAGTTATGGACACCCTTCATTGTATTAACTCCTCAACAAACTTTAGAAGGTGAGGGGTCTTTTAAATCATGAATAAATTACCTTTTCATTTTACTTCCGCAATTCACTTTTATTTATTACACTTATATTTGACATGTTTATTAAAAAATAATAATTAATATAATTATTTTATTATAATATTTCTATTAATTAATAATTAATATAATATTTTGAAAAATAATTAAGGGAATAGGTAATTGATGCTTAAAATATAGAAAAAATAAATGTCTTTGCTTGATATATTAAAATAATAAGTAAAAGTGAGATCAATTTTTAAAATAATAAACAAATAAGAGTTAATATAGAGGAGTACTTAATTCATGATGATTTTTCACACTCCTTGAAAAAGTATTTAATATGAATTTATTTTATTAATTATGATTTGAAAATTTAATTTGACTATTAGTACTTTATATAGTTATTTAATTAGAATTATATTGAATTTGGTTTGCTAAAATGAATAAGTAAAGAAATTATTTTTAATATAAAAGCCAAAGCAAAATGAAGGGAAAAGGCATAAATACCCCCTTGAATTATAATTATATTTTCAATTATACATATTTTTTTAGAAGATCCTCAAGCCCCTTGAACTACTTTAAAATGCATTATATTCCTGATCATTGCATTTGTGATATTATTCGATTGTTGTGGCTCCGGAGATGGTGAAGCCCGATTCTGCTGACCCTGACCTTGATCCCTACCTCTGTCCTGATGGGTTGGCTGTCTGCGTAAGCATGATCTAAAACGCATAAAGCATGAGTCAGGATAAATATCTAGAGTTAAGCTCCAAAGCAAGCAATAGAACCATGAACAAAGTAAAACATTGCTTACACGCACAGTAGCCTCCCAGTTACAAGTATTTCACAGTTCATACCCATAACTAAGACTCTTCCTAACATTAGCTTTCAGACATATCCATCGGACTCTATGAAACCTAGTGCCTTGATACTAAGTTTTTCATGCCCCTTAGTAGCCCTATAGGCAAGACTGGCATCTTTAGCCAATAAGTTGCCTTACTAGCCTTAGATGTACCCTTGGCTCACACCTAGATCTATCACTTATACTCGACGGAAGAAATGTTATACCAATAATAATATCATGAAATGGAGAACCTCACGTCAATTAATAAATATATGAATAAATAATGAAAACTCAATATCCAAGTTTGACACAATCTATGTCTGAGAATCACTACGCTAAATACTGGACTGCTGAGCACAAGAATTGCTAGCTACTCACCAAATAATAATATAAAGAAGTAAATTAAGAGTCTAACTCTAGACAAAAAATGAGTAAGTACCATCAATGGGCCCTCGGAGCAATGAGGACCCACCAATCTCCTATCTCTGTAAATGTTTATTCAAGTCAACCACATGCGTCCAGACGACTGACGAAATCTACATGTATGAAAGACTTGAAACACCAGAAAATATGCCATTAGTACATTTGGATATACTTTCGTGGAAGTTTAGTTAAACATGCTATCACAATTATAAGAAAAGTAGTTATGTAGTGCATGAAAACATAATGCTCACCTCAACTGTCATCTGCTAAACTTAAATAGGAAATATTTCACAATAATACAATATTTATTTAAGAGTCTTCTTTTACTACTTAACTACTCTTTCTGACCTTTTCTGACTAGGCAGACTTACTAGCACTCAGATTGAACTGGGAGGTTTTATAACCAACATTCCTCCTGCACAAGGCTAGGAGATCTACCATATATCCATATGCTGGGTGTGATCTCAGACCTGCCAGAGTAACGGTCATGATCTATCTCCTAGTGGATCTACTAAGCCATGAGTTGTAAGTGCCGCCTTGGGCCATGAACTTCCTTCGTTTAGTAACGTAGGATATAAGATAAGGACTAATCACCCAAATTTACTTCATGCTAATACTACTCTAGAAATGGACCATGAATTGAACATGAACTTACAGTATCTGTTTGACCACATAATTATGGGACCAAGAACTCATGAATTTACTCTCTGTCATATAACTGTCTCATTCTTATATTTTAACTTTGTTTTAGTTAAACTGATTCATAAACATAACTTTGACTCTAAAGGTCAAAATCTTTTTTGTTGTTGCATAAAGATTGACCATGACAATAAACCACGCTCCTAACCCTACAATTGATCATACCTTGATCCTTGACCTTCAATTAAGAAAATTTTACCCAAAATATGAACAGAAGCTTATATGGACTTCACTTAAGGGACTTAAAACTCATAAACCAGAAAATACTTAATGATCAATATACATGTTACGAGATGTTTAATGATCAATAGTTTAGAAATATACAATTTTCAACATGAACAACAATTATGAAAATTCACCTTAAAATCTCTAAGTCATAACTATGAATCAGAATATTTGGTTGAAAGAAACCCTTTCTCATAACCCACAGACTTGAATGTGTGAGAAGTCTACGGATGAATTGGTGAAGAAGGTGTTTGCATAATGACCCCTTGCTAAAAACTTTTGGTTTAGTTCTTGTGAGGAAATCTTGAATAGACTGCTCTTTTGATTTGTTATGGATCAATGAATAAAGAAATAGGGATTTGGAATTTGTATTAACCCTAATCTAAGGGAAAGACTCTAAAGAGTATCTAAAAAAACAGATTAAAATAACACCAGGGCACTTTCCACGATTGGGTGGATGGTCTGTCAACTCTGTCGTCGAACCGTGCCCCAACTCGGCCACGTTGGATCATTTAGACAAGAGCATTCACGGTTCGTCGTCTGAGTTTACGGACCTTGGAATGGTTCATCGACCCTCCCAACATTTAGCCAATATCATGAAAGGTTGCGTCGATTCCCAGAAATGACAGACCATCGAACCCTACGACGGTCCGTCGAACCTGGGGGACAATTTCTTGGCCACTGGATAACTTCGACGAGGGACTCAAAACGGTCAATCAGTTCGTCAAAATGAGTCACTACCAAATTTTATGAAATTTCAGAGACTTCATTGTACATATCATATTGCTTCCAGAATCATCTCATTCATCCCCACAGATCACAAGTCACATTTTGCGTCTAAAGGAAGAGAAATTTTCAAAATGAATTCTAATAATCAAAATGACAAAACACGTTGTTTCATTCTAAAATTTATTAAAATGCATGAAGAATTAAATTAAAATTAATTTTTCTTTATGAATTTTGATTTTTCTAAATCCTAATTGAAGTATTAGCAATTTAATAAATAATTGAATAAGTTATTCAAAAGAAATCTTCTTCATGGATTATAATTTTCAATGTACAGTTGGACATCAAGCATGTTAAGAAAATACATAAATGATTTACTTAGAACCAAATCTGCTTCTTGAATTATGATTTTCAAAATCACAGTTGGACTTTAATTATTTAGCAAAATACATGAAGAAGTCACTTAATTATATGGTAGTAACATTATTATAGTCATCTATAAATAAATCTCTAATCCTCATTTAATTTTAGGAAGAATTCACTTAATTATATGGTAATAACATTATTATAGTCATCTATAAATAAATCTCTGGCCTCATTTAACTTTCTCAATTGTAGTCTCTTCTCTTCCAAAGAAAGTGCTCCCTTTTTGATTGAGTGTAAGCAAAATATGGCCCGCAGGATGCTTAAGAACAATAGAATATTAAGTGAGAAAGAGAGAAAAACTATCTTTTATAATAGAACAACAAGCTTGTTTAAGAAAGCACATGAATTATCAACTCTATGTGATGTACAGCTTGGGATAATTATTTATAGTCCAGGTGAAGCTATTTTATGGCCCTCTGAAGCTGAAGCTAGGCAAAGAGTCGAGAGGTATTTAAGTTTTCCTGAGATGGAAAGGATAAAAAAGCTTGTTAAAAGTGAAGCCTATCTTGGCAAAATGGTCAGTGAAAGAGAAGAAAACATTAGGAAAATGGAACAAGAGGATGAAGAGAAAAGAATGGAATTGTTGTTCAATGAAGTTATGGAGGGAAAACGCATTTGTGAACTCGATGTTGTTGAGCTTCAAGGTCTGATAAATTTAATTGCTCTTAAGAAGGCTAAAGTCGAAGAAAGAAAGAAAAAACTTCATGAACATAAGCAGACAATAGAAGGTAATGACAACAATACTGGAGAGAAGAATGATGGACATCCCAAGAATTAATTTGGATTAAGCATTTAGTAGTTGTTAAGTCAATCTTAGTTTCATATTTATGTTTCAATAGTATTTTCTATTTCATGTCGTTTATCTATCCTTTTATCATGTTATTTGTTTTATTGATATGTTGAAGTTATTTTATTTTACTAGAAAAAATTTCATATCATTTCCAATAAATATTGTTATATGTGTGTGATTTGGGGTGTTATTGAATCTTATTTTCAGTCATATATAGTCTCCCTCTCTCTTCTCTCGTCTCTCCTCTCTCCAGCTTGATTAATTTTAATTTAATTTAATTTTATACATGTATTATTTGTGACATTTTGATCTATACAATTAATGAATGTCTTTGTCATTTTATTAAATATTTATGTCAACAAAAATATAAACAGAATCAGCATAACAACCAGAAATTGAGTTTACATATTATATTTGTATCTTTCACGACTGTTCCTACTTTTTCACATTATTATTTCTATTTTTCAAACTACCACTGTGAGTCTGGAAATGCCTATTTGGCGGTATTTGAGTTTTCTACTGGATATTATATACGAGCTGAGCTTGGGGTTTGACACTGCTTCAATGATTATGCACGTGGGATGGTTCCCTCCACGGGCCTGTCGGCCTGGGTAGCTATACAAAACCTGAGTGAGGGGTATACAGGAGTAGTAGTGGTATACAGAGATCTCTTCTGTGGGTCCTTCCTGTCGGGATACGTCCTATGAAGGGTGCATGCGGGAGCTTAATTTACTTTTCTCAGAACCCTTTGCATTGCATTTCTTCCTATTTGGTTCTATCCTTCAGGCTTACAGGGGAGTCGCGTTAGTCCTTGATTGTTTGGATTTATTTACTGGTAGTATCGGATTCTAGTAGGTTTATTTGCCTAGCTAGCTTGTTAAGTGTCCCACAGATATTATGGGATGCCAAGAAGAATTTTACATGCTAATTCCCGATTTACCAGTACTGTTTTCATACTTTACTTGCTAGTAGTGTAACTTGCCTTACCTTTCCTAGTTCCTATCGTACTTTATTATACTTCTGTATTAATTTGTTATCGCGCTGGAGCTGCAGGTACTTGTCTCTTTGCTATTGGCATTGTTTTCTGTTTTGTTAGCTGTTACTTTATAGACTTCTGGCATAGACTTGCTATCTTTAGTTAGTTTTACCCTTTATGTTTGTTGTAGCCTGCTGTAGATTGTCTTAAACATACCTTCTTTGGTAGCTTTTCTTGGACGGCTGTGTAGCTGGATTTGCTCAATTTACTCTAGCTTTACATTTTAGCCCGCGATGGTTAGTTGCCGGTTATCTCATATTATCTCTTTAATCTGGTCGTTGTTACATTATTTGTATCTTATTCGTGCCCGCTCAATATATGATGTTTATTGGGTACCCGTTGTTATTGGTACTCATACTACACTTCTTCACCTTTTTCGTGATGCAGGGCTTAGTGCAAGTTATCTTGGAGGACGTTATTCATGCGACGCGGTATTTGGGCGTCTTCGGAGACCAATGTGAGCTAATGGCATTCAGGCTGCCCCTCTCCATCACTAGTAGCTTTGTCTTGCTTCACTCAGAGCATAGTGTAGAGATCATTCTGTTTTGGGTCTACTGGTGGAATTTGATAAACGTCATCATGACCTGACCGGAGTTTTGGGTCGTAACGTTTCAATTGTGATTTGTTTCAATACTTAAGATTCTAAGCCAGTGGATTTTGTGGTCTTGGCCTTTCCTTTTCCTTTGGCCTCATTTCCTTGGGAAGAAAATCTTTCTTTTTGGTCTATCTTTCCTTGGTAAGAATTTTGTTCAATAAATCTGTAGTTTCTTGAGTTCTAAGGCATAAGTATTTAAGTGATTATTGTTGTAGCTGACATACTTGGGATTGATTTCTCTCTCTTTTTTTTTTTTTCTTGTCCCTACCCTATCCCTGGTTCAATAGTGTTTCCACTTACCCTCTAGCGTCACTCAAATTCTCAGTCTACTGGTTAATGGTAGATATGCTAAACCACTTTGGCAAGCCTCGGAAATTATTATGGTGTTTGATATTTTATTTTACTGAAGCTCTTGTCCTTATGGGGTGTGAGTTTGTGACAGTCCATCAAGTGGTGAGTCCTTGCGCCACTTTTACTGTCTAATTTTCTTTTTAATCTGGTATGGGGCCTGGTTTGTTAGAATTAAGGAAATCCTCGTACATATATATAAGTATGTATATTTAATAGCTCCGTTTTGATCAATCTTGAAGAATCATTATGCAGTTCGATTGGAGATTGCCTTTACAAAGTTCACTGTTTCTTGTTTGTCTTCCATTCTAGCTCTTGTTTTCCTAAATTACCACTCTTTCCTGCATTTCATCTTGGAATTTGTTTTACAGGCATATTAGAAAATAGCAGAAACTACCTTTGATGAATACGATATTCCCATGGAGAAATGGAAGGAAGTTGATGATAAGCAAGAAGACAGTTTTCTGGAAGTTTTGGGTGCAACATTTGCCTGGATCTTGTACATGATCCTGTTGTTACGCTACGCGGTCACATTTATTGCTGGCCTGGCATCTACAGATGGATACATTTCAGGGCATATCTTCTGAAAATAACCAACAGATACAATGTCCTGTTTGCAAGGCTGAAATCTCACAGAAAACATTGATTCCACTATATGGCCGCGGGCAAGTCACAAAGGCATCTGAAGACAAGGTGAATAATTATTCCACAAAGGCCTCCTATTCCAAGAAGTGAGGGGATCACACACTGATATCAACTACTGATTCAATTCCATCGACATCATCCAGAATCTCGAACACGTCAACCTTATATGATCGAACCTATGCTAAGACCGGTGGCACAACAGCAGGAGAAATTACTTATGCACTGACGTTTGGGAACTCATCAACTATTTTGTATACATATCCAAGCTCATACAATCTATCAGGCAGTAGAAATCTAAGGCTAAGAAGGCTCTATATAACACGCTGATAGATCACTACGCAGAGTCTGTTTTTTCCTAGGTTGCTTATTGACATATCTTCTCTTGTTCTGACCACTTTCTCCACTTCCTAATACAATATAAGAATATTTATTACTGTTACAGACGAATATATGACTTTTCGAAGTGTAACAAAACACCCGAGCTTTTTGCTTATATGTTGATTTTCACTAAACACATAAAAACCAGACAAGCTAAAGGAGCTTTCTGCTGTACATGAAAAGAAAGACCACTCTCAAACTTGGTAATCTACCAACAATCAAAATATGTCACTTTTATCTTTGTTAGCCTTATTGTTCTTTTTTTAAGAATTACTACTGAATGGAACCAAATGATTGCATTAATAGAAGAGATTGCAGCAAAGAAGAAATTACTGATCGAATATCATGGTCAAATGAGTACTTCAAATACATTGTCTTATATTGGCTAAAACATTCGCTTCACTTTCTATTGGTTCAAGCAATCCAAGTCATACAAAACAAAATAGTTTCCATAAATTAAAACGAAAGACAGCAGTAGAAAACAACTTTATCTCTGCAAAGAGCTTTTATGAGCTAGAGTTGTATTGGATCTTTATGTTGATTGTTCATCACCAAAATTTGCTATTATCAGAAATTGGACACTTGGTTTAACTGCCACCTGCACATGCAGAACTCTAACTCTATCAAACTAAAATTTCAAATAAATAAAGAGTAGTAAGCAAAGTGAGATAGAAGCAAAAACTCACTGCCATGTTCATTAGGTAGGGTAGCACTTGGAGAGTGAGGATTTTGGAAGAGATCATCCATATTATTGAGATTGAGATACGCATCACAATTTTCCCATTCATTTGAATTACTTCCTTCAATAGTATTTCCATTTGTTGCCGCCGCGATATTGCTTGAATGAGACATATTTTGCTCCCCAATATATTGCTGAAAATTAGCATTTGCTGCTTCCAATTCATTAATTCTCACATTTTCAACACCTATATCAGACATCATCGCACTACCTGAATATGTTGTTACATGGGCTGCACTGACATCCAAGTTATAGCCATTTTGAGTATGATGATCCCCACCGTTAAACACCATGCCAGACCTATACTTAGTGCTTTCAACAATTGGGTTTTCTGAACCCAACAATCTAAACAATGGACCATGTTGTTGTTCTATCCCACCACCAACATCATTTTGGTCCAATAAAAATGGATTGACGTAGTGGGGTTGAACCTGAAGTTGTGGATGATAGAGTTGTTGCTGAGTTGAACTAGCAAAATTACAATTGGTATTAACCAGTGGAAACTCTGGGCTTCTTTGGGTTTGATTTGGAAGATTTGTTTGAAGAGGAGGCATTCTCCCAAATTTTAAGCAGCTAGTTCTTTTTTTTCTTTCTGATGATATGTTATAGCTACTTTTTTGTTGAGAACCACTTGAGGATCCTCGATGAATATAGTTTCTCTCTTTTGGAGGTCTCCAATTATCGTTACAATATTTCTAAAAAAAAAAAAAAAGAAAAAAATCAAAGAACAATTAAAAATTGACAAACATTCATATGGTACATAGTTTATCATTTTAATTTTTATAAAGAAGTACCTGAAGATGGCTTGCGATTTGATCGTTTGTAAGATTTGGCACATTCATCACCTCAAAAGTATCTGCGGAGTAATATCCTACATGTTCATTTAAAATGTAACGTTAATTTAATCAAAAGACAATAATCCTAGATCAAGTTGAGATACATGTAAACACAAAAATTACAACTCCTAGTTCCAAACAAGTTGACGTTAGCCACATAAGTATGAATTCTCACAGTTCATATTGCGAAATAAATTATAGAGAAAATCAAATAATCATGAGGTAAACTTACTTTCTTTACCAAGTTGTTGTATATCTTTCGTGAATTTGTCATGAAGATCCACAGTCCATTCTATGTCGTCCTTTTTCTTAGCGGTCTTATTCATAGCACTTTTCTGGCTTTTTCTGCCTCTCTTCCCCCTCAGTTCATCAGTATTAATAAACATATTATTCTCTTCAATTTGTTCTTCATCTCCAACAATATTATTATCACAAGTATCATCAACATTTATCTGATCATCTCCATTTGCTATTAGTTCTTTTCTCCCTTTGTCTCTTCGTTTTTCTTCCCTCAATACTAATTGCCACAAGTTCTTTACAATTCCCTCACTAAGTGGCCTTTTCATGTATAGGTAAGCTCCATTTTTCAAAGCATTACTTGCTAAGTGTTTGTTGTATTCACCACATACAACTGCATAATTATATCAAGAAGCTACCAATTAGCTAATCTTATTTGACCATGTTTATTTATCTACAAACTATTTAACAATAAATATTAACGCTAATTGTAAATACTTACAGAGTAAGATTATATTCAATGCCACAGCTTGTTCCAAGAGTTTAAAACAAAGCAAATTTGGTGAATTGACATTGATTATTATCACATCAATTTTTTTCTTTTCTTGGATGAACATTGACATTGCCTCGTGAGCCATAACTGTAGTAACTGTATCCATGCACTTTGAAGAAAGTCAGTGAAACACATGTAAAAGAAAAATCTTACACAAATTCAATTGTGAATTTTCATGTTATACCACTACACTTTGGTGTATAAAATAACACACACACACATATATATATATATATATATTGTAAATGATGTGTGCAATCTTAATTAGACAACTTCACATAATAAGCTATATACAGTATTAATTGTATTAGGTTAAATAATTGGATTAATATAGAATAGAAAAGAACATAGGATTATATAAAGAATCTACTCCAATTTATTCAATGACCATCAAAAACAAATTAACGTTACTATAGGATAAAAAGTTCTGAGGTAATATTACAAGTAATATTACGTTATTATATGTCTCATATACATAACTATATTAACATTCAAGAATTATGTATGACAATAAAAGTATAAAAGACTAAAAGAGAAGAAGTCCCCCCCCCCCCCCAAAAAAAAAAAAGAATCGTAAATTATTATAAAATTTAAGTTTATCACGCCATGAAAAATAAATTTAATTTCTACAAAACTACTATTGCTGTCTGCATGTTTATTACATGATATCTATATAAATATCTAGCAAAAACATTTATATCCGAATTTTTTTTTACACATTACATTGGACATGAAACAGTCAATCAATACAAATAAAATTAATGAGAAACCAAACAAAAACAAATAAGGGATAAGCCATAAATTTTATTTTTTATGAAAATAAAGTCTCCCAATTTTTTTTATTTTTTTTTTGTCTACATCCATTAAACTAAAAGATTAAAAAGGAAAGGAAAATAGTTCCTTTTTTTTTTTTTCATGAAAATTAGATCTTTCAAATTTCTTTGTCTGCCTCCAATATAAAAGACAAAAACTATTATCTCTAATAATAATGATAGCCAGACCATCTCTTATCTCATACCCTAATTTTGTGCCTCCACCACCTATGTAAATTTGTTTTTGTAAAAATTAAAGATCTAAATCTTCATAAATCAGTTTGAGAGTTCTAATTAATTTTCTCCTCCAATTTCATATCACTCTTTTTTCTACATTCTACAATTCTTCCCCCTTTTTTTTTAAACAAAAAGACCAAATGTAAGACACAGATGTTTAAGTTGATTAAAATAATTAAAATCAGCACAAAAACTATGTCCCTTGCAGGAAAAAAACAACACAAAAATTAGCATTAAATTATAGATTTCCTTTAGATAAATCACACACACATATTTATTAAGAATTCTAATCGAGTGTATGATGTGTTTATAGCAAGAATCAGAAAATAACCATACATAATTCATTTATTAACTAGTTAAACAACATAAACAAGCATAGAAATAGTATTATGATAACAAAAATACAATTAAAAAAATTCAAGATTTACACACTAAATGAAACTTAAAAGAGACGATAATAAATGAGAAAACAAAAACATCATATCAATTAAATCTCTATACAATAAAAAGGATATCACATAGAATTTATTTTAATCAAAGAAACAAAGGTTATAGGTTCTAGGGATGTAACCTTTGTAGTCATAGGACTCTAGCAAATCAACCATATCAGTATCCATCTGTTTACCATGATCTACTAACAACACATGAACTTCTTCGATCATACCATATAATGGAGTTCTCATTGGTTTATCTTTCATTCCTTCAACTGTTTAGGATTTTCTTCTAGTATAACAATGAGGAGATACAAGAAACTAATTTGTTATTTGTAGAGAAACACTTAAGTCTTTTGGTAGATTTGTTAATTAACATTCCCTTGAAGCCTATTTATATAGTGTTTGACCATACAAATAGTTTTGTCTAAATACTGATAGTCCCTCAAATTTAATATAATATATCAATTAGACACTTAAAAACGTAATTAATGACAATTTAGACACTTTTTCAAAGCAGATATATATCCGACGATGAACATATGAACATCTAATGCTGACGTGACAAACTAGTTTATATTGCACTTTACACACTGGCGCCTGAACAAATTAACAAGTGCTTTTCAAACATATAATCTCATGTATATAAGTGTTTACGTGATACACATCTGCCAAGTAAAAATTATACATGTGTTAAGTATCTAACTTATGAATTGTATCAAGTTCAAGAAGCTATTTAGATATTTAGTTAATAATTTTTATTTTACCTATTTAATTACTTTTTTTTTTCCTTGAGTCAAGACAAGGGTATATCTTTTTCTTTTTTTCACTGCTAAATTGTCATGACCGTGATTAAAGTTTTGTTATTTAGTGGATATCAAACTAATTGACATCATTTTTTAACTTCAGATTATCAATTGTCACTATTCTTTTATTTCAATAGGAATATAAAATTAAATAGAACTCAACCAATATGTTAATTGTGTCTTGAATTTTTCTCTTCTATATTTTAGGAAGGAAAAATTACTCATAATTCAATTTTACAATTCATAATTAGTTAATATTATAATAATTCTCAAAATTTTAAAAATCACAGGTTTTTAATTAAACCCGCAAAAGTATATTGATACTTTGTTTGTATTTGTAACTTCATACAAAATGTATCTGTGAATGTACAAGTGTATCTGTGACTTTGCAAAGTATTAAATGCAAAATATCTGTTGAGTAATGTATAAGAAGAGATTTTTGTAATTTATGAAAGATGTGATAAATTGACATTAGGGTTTAAATGGGAGTGGTTTATATAAGTTGCCCTTTTAAGAAATTCATAATCTCTATCGATGTAGGAAACTGTTGTCATATAGATTTGAGAAATAAAAATATTGTACTTGTAAGATTGAGACAAATTTTTTAATGTAGGTTTGAGACTATTTGAGATTGATATATAGGGTTGTAGTTGAAAATTCGACAACTACTATACACTTCTTTTCTTTCAAAGTGGAAAACTCTCTCTACTTTTGTTTGGAGAATTAGGCCTAACTAAACCTCTTTAAATTTTTGTGTTATTTTTCTTCTCTATATTTTTTAGTGTGTGACTGTGTGCTAGTTAACCGACGATATTTTTCACAAAAATTGGTATTATAGTGAGCTTCAAAACGGGTGTTCATCATGGTTATTTTAGTTTTGGTAGCAGCCTATTTGTCTCTAATGAAGAATTTTATTTAAAATAATTTATTGGAGTATTACGTTTCATAGAGAAAAATATTTACTGGAGGAGATTTGGAGATGGAGAATTAATTTGTTGATGACTACGAAAAAAAGGTGGAGTAAATTTATTTTATCAGAAATTCATGCCAGGGGGAGAATTGTTGCAGAAATATCATATGTTATCTAGAACACAATCACATATAAAGAATATAGAGAAAAAATAACACAAGGATTTAACAAGGTTCAGCTAGGCCTAATTCTCCCAAGCAAAAGCAAAGAGAATTTTTTACTATGAAAGAAAAGAAGTGTAAAATGCTCTTTGAATTCTACTATGAACATTATTAATAGATCTCAAATAGTCTTAAATCTACAAGAAGAAGGTTCTCCCAATCATATAAGAACAATATTTTCATTT